>JABXWE010057537.1:0-16987 GCA_014611495.1 Limonius californicus | reverse complement strand
GGAAGAACACTTAAAATACCACGGACAGCCGGCATTTAAAACAAGGCGGTCTTACATCGCATGGGTATAGCACGCGAAATGTCCACCACCAAACGAAGGAAAAAGGCATATCTAGGTCATTTATTAGTAAAAAATGATTACAATTTATTTCAACTGATAATGAAAGGAAAAACAAAAGGTAGACGGTAGAGGGAAGTAGGAAGTAGGAGAACATTTGTATAATATTCGTCAATGGACCGGACTAAATGTCTCAAATATCTTTAAAATATCGAGAAGAATTGCCACTATAATCATCAAATTTTAGTATATACAGAGAATAAAGCATTAGAAGAAGTAATTAATAACCTACTTTGTGTTAAAGAGATTCTAAATTGTTTCCATATTCGATTATTACACAATTATAATTGTTCAAATCACCGAATCGATGCCTGGCGGGTGGTCTACTTAGTCACTTTAATAATTGGGCACCTGTGTTCGAATGAACAACGGATAATAATGCGGTTGTCCAATGCGGAATACCACCACAGCATCACATGTCATGAATTTTGCACGCGACTAGCGAGTTTGCGAACAACGATACGAAGCTCTGACTTTCCGCCTTGCAGGCCAAATTCCTTTATGGAGTGTACTACGTTAACATTGCAAATATTGGTTGCATAGTGCAACACTGCAAACGCAGGTCAAACGGTATTCGTAGTGCAGAAAAATTCGCGGTAGCCAATTCTTGGATGGGTGGACCAATATAGTGGCATACGCAACCGGTCGTCTTTCGGAGAGCACGTAAGGCATCGGTCCCGGTTGTCATACGAAAATCTATGACAATCGTAAACCATGGAGTAGCGCTAACCTGCAGCCGCCAAGCGTACATGCAAAGAGGACTCACAGAACCTACTCATTGTACGACTAGGTAAGACATAGAGACATAGAGGAAGAATAACATTGTCATTTACTGAAGATATTCTTGGAGGATATTCAAGTTTTTGGTTTCTTGATTGGTATTAATACGATAAAATTACTAGACAACTAAAGCTTATCTACACGAGTTCATTAGATGAGGCACTTACAAGTACGTATTTGCACATATCCAACCAGTATCGTTTTCAACGACGACAAATAATTCAGTTATATACTGCACGATTGTATTGCTGGACGGCAATATACTGTGTCCTATTATTGCGAAAACAGACTTTGTTAAACATATATTACTAAAATGGGATGCTCAAAAATAATAAACGTTTACATTATTACTTAGCATCTATCTGTTTTTAAAGATGGATCCTTTTCTGACACTATTCAAAAGTTAACTGAATGAGTCGTATTAGTGTTGATGACAAACAACAAGAACTATATTGTTTCGTCGTTTTCACACGACAAGCCTGGCGAGCACCAAGCACCTGGGTTACGGTTTAGTTCGAGAATGTCGTTAGGGCGAATGTTGTACTGCATCAGAGAAAGTCATAAACTAAACTTGTAAACTGTAAAATTGATTGAAGAAGTTATATCTTCGGCTGAAAAGTTATCAAAATTTGTACCTAAGTATTAGACCTTGATGAACGGTGCGGTGCTGAAGTAAGACAAACTTTCATATTATACATCAGTTTACTAAGCGTCTAAATACGTAAACGTCACAACATTCTTACTTGCCCTTTCTAGTGCGACAATATTGTTAGCACAAACTACAATAATTTGTGACTCTAACAGTGCCTAAATCCAATTCAGATAAGGAAAAAAATGATAGCAATCGAATAATTTGGAGATTTAGATGTTTCCTCCTTCTTCGATTATCAAATATCGCCAGCTTAACATTAGATTTTATAAATTTCCATTTAAAATGCAATTATTTTTAAAAACATGTATTAAATACTTCAATTTTTTTAATAATATAATTAATAGGCATCGATGAACGATCGAATAGTGAAATGTTTGCAGGCAATCCTCAGAACATGAACAAATATTCTTCCATATGGATTAACTACAAAATGAAGTAAAAGTAAGAATAAAATATTGAAATACGCGTGCAATTTGTTCAAACAAACTAAACTAGTAGAAAAATTTACAATATATCTAATGATAAAATAATGTTCACGTTCTGAGGATTGTCTATACTTGCTAAAATGAGTGCACTTGAATGCGGAATTTTTTTACATATGATTTTTTAGAAGTTGCCCATACAAAGCGTAGGGCGTAACCCACCGCGTCACCTAATCTATGAACAACATCGTTCCAATTATTTTAAGTTAATAAAAATAATTTGTAGTTATTGTATTAATTTGTTGGAAATGTTAATGCTATAAACGTCAAGCAATCTAGTCAATTGTGCAAACTATTTTGCAAAAAGTTCTCATACGTTACTTGTATAGTTGATTGTTACGGTATGAGCAAACATTGCGAATAAGAAGAATTTAATTTTTTATGTTGGGACAAACTGATTAGCTCATAACATCAGTATACAATTAAGTGAATGTGACAAAATATGTCAAGCAAAAGAAACTTTGCAATCAGTTAAGTAGATTGTGGATATTAAAGACCCTCGTTTCTAAAACACTAAGATGTTGGAGAAACTTCCTTCTTTCATCTCATCTTAGCCCCTTTTTGTTCCTTTAACGGTCCACAGGCCCGAGATTGATGTCTTGAGAAACTTTGACTATAAGCAAATTTAACCCCTGCGCACGACAGGTGTCTGTTTAAATTACATTATGTCAAAAAGTCAATCTGACCTTCAGTATCCCCTTTTATCACCTTCAACACGAGAACACCAAAACTTTAACATCCCTTGTACCGCACATGAACCATGAAAATCAAAGTTTTCCCGGCACACATGTGGCTTGTAGCCCGACAAAAGTTTCGCTGAGAACTCAATGAAACGCCCTCGCGTATCCTTCTGGCCTTTTCTCGGTTAAGGGGCTGGAAATCTATTGTAAATTTCCGTTTATGACTGCACGTGCAACTTGCTATGCATTTTAGTAATACGACTGCTCTTAAAGCGGAATATAACAAGCACAATTTCTGATTCAACTTGAACTGCGTGGTACAGATATAGTTGCTAATTTTATAAATCCATATCATATCCATAACATATCTACAACACCTACAAGAAAATTTTGCAGTTTTGCATAGTTTTGATTTGAGCGTAGGAAAATTGTATCTGATAAATTAATAAAATTTTTGATATTGATTATAATGACAATTAAAATTTTTATCCAAATGCAATGCTACGTAATGGACCTTAACAAAATTAACTATACTTAGGCTGTTGCATGGTAAAGCTGGCCAGGCAGGAGGGATTTTACTATGAAATTGTAGAACATTAAATGTGAAGGTAACACCCGGTAGGAACTTAGAGATAGTTCTCCGAACATTAGATAACCCAAGTTACCCCAAAGTATGGTGGTAGTCGTTTAAAATCCTCGAATAGAGCTAGTCGATTATTAAAAATTCTTTTTCTGAACTGAAAATCTAAACCCAATCTTCTGGACATGAGCAAAGCGTCCTTGCCTATATCTATATTGAATATGAATCTAAAAAATATACGGGCTTAAGGTGAGAGTATTGACGTCACTTTCAGATATTTTCATTTACTATTACTAATAAGAAGGACATAATGACAAATAGTTTGTTCGAATGCTTAAACGGGTTTTGGTAGACAAACGTTAAGTGTCCGTGAGGTAACTTTGTGTATATTTCTGAAGGATTTGTATCTCTTGCACTTTTCTCAACATTGTATGAGCTGGGGATCACAGTATTGCAAGCGAGACCTAACAAGGTCAGGGCAAAGCATATACTCGTATGTGGTTTATATGTTTCTAACAGTACAGATTACGATTCGATTAAGAAGATTGGGTTATACACTGTACAATTGTATTATCGGAATATAATCGGCGTCTGCCTAAGATTAATTGGTTAATTGCTTGAAAGTAGCAGAATTGCAGTAAAGCTGGGAGGGAAAGCAGTTACCATTACGGCTGCCAGAGGTTGCCCCCAAGGCGTGGGTCTGTCGCCTCTCCTGTGGTCTGTGGTTGTCGACGACCTCCACAATATGCTAACAAAAGACGGCTTCGAAATACAGGGGTACGCCGACGACCTGGTAGTAGTGGTCCATGGAAAATTTGACTCAGTAGTGGCACAACGCATGCAGAAAGCTATAGATACCATCCAGAGTTGGTGTCGAGATCAAGGCTTAAGCATAAACCCAATGAACACGCTAATCGTCCCCTTTACTAGACGTAGGAAGCTGAACGTAAAAACTCAAATGCTAGAAGGGGCGGTTATTGACTTCAGTAATGAAGTCAAATACTAGGAGTTACACTAGACCAGAAGTTGACGTGAAACTCACACATTGATAAACTGCAGAAGAAGGCAGTTCTAGCATCCCTAGCATACCGTAGTCTGGTAGGAAGAAACTGGGGGCCAAAACCAGCAATGATCCATTGGTCATATGTGGCTAGAATAAGACCCATGGTCACCTACGCAGCAGTTTTGCCACACGGTGACCAAAAACAAAACAGATCACCACTCAGTTACAGCTAGAGAAGATACAACGTCTCACCTGTCTGAGTATAACAGGTGCAATGAGCACCTGTCCAACTGCAGCAATAGAGACCATGTTAGGCCTAACGCTCCTACACCTTCAGGTGCAAAAGGAGGCAATGCAACATGCGCTCACGCTTGCAAGGACAAATAAATTCAAATCAGGAGACCTGATAGGCCACTTAGGTATTCTAAGTCGCAGTCACCTAGAGCGAATGGCCTACACCGTATCGAATATTTTTTATGCCAATAAAATACAACTTCGACCAGCCTTTTAGAGTGACCATCACAGACTGGGAAGTGTGGTCCTCGGGAGGATCTTCCTTCAAGAAAGGATCCCTCCAGTGGTATACGGATGGTTCGAAGATGGAAGGAGGAGGAACTGGAGAGGAAGTCTACGGACCCGGTTGTCGCATTTCCGAACCCCTCGGTGCCATAACTACCATCTTCTAGGCTGAGGTTTATGCCATAAACCTTTACACAAAGATAAACCTAAGGAAGGGATATAAAGGTGCAACAATTGACATCCTCTCAGACAGTCAAGCAGCAATAAAGGCTTTAAAGGTCCCCATTTGTGAGTCGAAACTAGTCTGGGAGTTCTTGAACAACCTCAAACAACTGGCAAAAAGAAACCACGTTACCTTGTGGTGGGTGTCAGGACATGAGGGCGTACCAGGCAACGAAAAGGCCGACGAACTCGCAAAAAGGCGGAGCATCGACGCCATTCACTGAACTTGAGCCTTGCTGTGGAATACAGAAAAGCCACATAAAACAGGCGGTCAAACTATGGGAGGAACAACAGCAATCCTCATACTGGCAAAATATTCCAGGACAACGTCAGGCAAAACTTGCTTTGTCCCTCAGCAAGATGGAATTGAAAATCATCACTGGCCTATTCACAGGCCACACAACATTAAAATGCCATCTTTTTAACATTGGTAAAGCTGAGGACCAGATCTGCCGCTTATGTAACGAGGTAGCGGAAACGGCAGAACACGTTCTATGCAAATGCAATGCTGCCTGGCGACGCAGACAAGAAAATTTTCGGAAAGGCAGCCATGACATCTAAGGAAATAAGGGACTCGAAGTCCAGAGACATTATAAGGTTTATCAACAGCCTACAACTTCTCTAACAAAGAAAGGGCTCATAAGTTACAAAAGAATCATTAAGGGTCGAAGTGACGGAAGGCATAAAGAGGCCAAATCCCTAATATCCAATAATAATAATAATATTAATTGGCCGAGCCGTTAACATAAAAAAGAATTAAGAAGAAATGGCTGATACTATTACTTTGATACTATATCTTCTTTACATAGCTTTTGCATAATATACACAATTATCCATAAAAATATCAATCTCCATAGCTGCCTGTCTATCCAGCAATGGTTTATACGTATGAGGGTAGCCATTTAAGTGCTTTATTGCTTTTCAAAATATTCGCCTTTAAGATTTATATACTTTTGCATGCGTCCAAACTAATCCTCGTAACATTTTTTCCACTCTGAAGTTGGTATCTCAAAAACATGGTTTTTGAAGGCTTCAGCAGGTTCTTGAGGTGATGAAAATCGCTGCCCACGCATTTTTTGTTTGACATTCGGGAACACAAAGAAGTCGTTAGGCTATAAATCAGGTGAATACAGGCAATGAGACATTAATTCGATGTTTTCCTCCCTCAAATAATCAGTTGTTTGACGTGCTGTGTGAGAGCTGGCATTGTGAAGAATGATGCGACGTTTTCGGTTGTTTTTCCTGATTTCGTCGATGACTCCTTTCAAACAAATAGTTGTATATCATTCAGCGTGAACTGTTCTTCGATCCTCTAAACTAATGGTTGCGACATGTCCAGTACTACCGAAGAAACAAGCGATCATTTTCTTGGAAGTGCTTCGTGAACGAACAACTTTTGCGGGATTCGGTTCATCTTGGATGACCGAAACAGTGGATTGTCGCTTAAATTTCGGTTCATACGAATATGTCCGACTTTCGTCACCCGTTACGATGTTGTATATGGATTTTTCAGTTCCGTGTAGAGGTCTATTAAATAATCTTCTGTAAGCCTGTTGCATTTGCCACATCGTTAAGAATGAGAACAGGACTAGAAGATGATCAGAATCCAGTTTCATAACTACCTTTTGTGAAATAGGCTTGTCGAAGTTTTTCTGTCGAACAATATCTAGAGTGCTCGGTTGGTGGTCGCCTCTAGAAGGAAAATAGGTGTATTCTTCTAGTTACTTTATTTTCTTCAGGGTTAATTGCTCTGCAGCTCCAGAGGCTATTTTTAATAGTTTCCTCATCAATTACAAGTAGTAGATCTGATGTTCTGAATATGGATTGTAGATCGTCTGTGACCCTTTCTTGGGCTGTCTATTGCTCACTATTGATAAACAGCACTCATCTATTAATTTTACTTTGACTGCTACAGTTTCTAATCTTGTGGTAGAATATTCTGGTCAACTACTACAAGCTACAACGTTCCTACAAGCTTTAAATATTCTCGTTATATTTCGCACAACAAATATCAAAAAACCTGAATGTTTGAAATTATTTCTGAAAGCGTATTATTATATATAGAGGGATGTCACTTCTTTGGCAAATACGTTTGGCAGTGCATTTTGTAGTTGTCCTGTATACGTTGTAAATTCCCCGGAGCTCAAACTTCACTCATTTAAGTGTTATTCATATCAAGCTGTCGTTTGGAAAATGTGCCGGGAAATCAACACATCGCATGCCGAAACATTATTAAATGTCGTGGGAGATTTTAATTAGCATATTTTTGCGTTTTGCAGAATGGAAACGCTAAGGACTTAACTTTCCCCACTAATTTTAAGCATAGAAACATTCAGCTTTAAAAAATGTATTCTATTAATTTTCGAGTCACAATCTCATTCTTTATGCAAGGTTTGAATTAAACGTCTCGAGTTTTCCATCGAAATTTCTGTAAACAAAACAACTTTTTTTAATTCTTAGCAGCAAAGTTTCCTTGCAGCTTTGCAGATATGTATTTCGTTATTTTTTGGCATTTTCCTTAAGCGCTTTAAAATAAATCTAGTGCTTTTGATGCCTGAGCGTGACGTGATTGACGTTCCTTTAGTACTTTATGCTATTTATGGCAATAACGAAGTCTTTTATGAGGGAATAGGGTGATTTTCACATTCATCGTATTCTTAATGGCCTGTGAAAAATCATATGGCCGGGGTAATTCCATTCCGTGCTACCTCGATATCGTAAACAGGATTTAATATACATATAATATTGATGGAGAATCAAAAACCGGCTATTGAAAAAATATTCCCTTGTAAAATCGGTTTTATTGTGCAGTTTAGTTAGACATTTATGGCAATATATGGCATATGCATCAAACAAGAAACGGGGATGTTTAAAAATTGTTTGGAGGATCCATTTGGTGGGCTGCGAACATAAAAATTGACAAAGCAATTTTCCCTAACTTTTCCACTGTTAAATATACTGTAATAAATACCATTACGTTACTTTAACAAAACTGATTTTGTAATACATTTTAAGCTATTTATTATAAGTAATGGATTTAATGAGTGTATGAAAGGAAAGTTTCTATGCTACGTTAGACATATAGAGATTTAAATTACAGCTGCACGTTAAATAGGCTAAAACATGTAACCGCAACAAACGGTACAAGTTGAATAAGATCTAGAATAGAGTGGGTGATATATGTAGCACTGAGTGGGAACTATGTAACAACATAGGAATAAGTAGCGACAAATACACTTGATGTACACCTTAAGATCCAAATTTAGACTCAAAAATACTCTATTTTTCTTTCTCTCTCTCTCTCTATCTCTCTCTCTATCTCTCAGTCAGCTATTTGACGTCCACTGCTGGACATAAGCATCTTCTAAATCAGTGATTCCCAAAGTGTAGTAGCGACCCCGTGGGGGGTCGCAGTATAGGGTAGAAGGGAGGCGAGAGGATTTCCAAAATAGAACAAAATGCCTTTTCAAGACATTTATTACAGCCTTTCACAAAATAGCAAAATAGCAAATGGCACCAATCACCTTATACCACTGTCCGCAAGCTCGGGGTTTTCTTGCATTCTTTTGGTCCACAATTGATCTACGCTCTGGGAACAGAAGTCTAATTTCAACATGCCATCACATGATATTTCATTAAGTTTCACGTTTGTTGAAATTTTAGCTTGTTCAACGGAATTGTCTAAAAACGGATTCACTATCCATCTGTGACTGTCACAACTGCTTTGAATATCTTTGGATAAATAGTCAATGATATTATCACTCTTAACTAAGTCTTCCATGAGATCTTGAGAAGTCAAGTTTCTTTATAAAACCCTTAATTTTGTCTGTGGCTGTTGTTAGGTTAATATCGCGGCCTTGCCAACTGCTATTCAGAGTGTTTGTGCTCAAAAATGTCAGCAAGGAAAGCCATCCTAAGAAGCCAAAGGGTTTCTCATCTTGCAGGTACATCAAAAGTATCACTTCTAACTGGAAAACTCTTTTCAAGACATTAGCCCTCGAAAGCCCTCTTACTTCCTTGTGATTAAGAAGATTTGCGTATAAAGCACCCATGTCTTCGTACATTGTTCTACAGTGTTTTACTCGTGATGGAATTTACCACTTTAGTGACATTTTTAAAAGCACAATCGATTTCGGAAGGTAAAGATTTTCATGCAAGAGCTTTTCGATGTAAAAAAACTGTGTAATCATGTCGTATTTAGCATTATCTTTTTTAATCTGACAATAAGACCAGATCGATACCCTGTCATAGCCTTGGCACCATCGGTGCATATACCAACGCAATTTGGCAGTCAATCTCCTACTAATTAGTAATTTACATGAAAATGTATAATAAACAATTTCCGGTGGTGTTCGCCTCTACTGGGGTACAAAGTCAAATCTTTTCTGGAATACCACGTCCAGTATTGTGTCTTACAAATAATAAATTGCCATTGGATGTTCGGTATTTAAATGTCGAAATAGCCTTGATGGCTTCATAGTTTTTTTGACAACGCTGTTCGACTAAGTACGCATTGCGGTTTCTGGGAAATAACAGTAAACCAGTAAATTTGAGATATTCATCGCTGTACAATCTATTTTTCTTTGTATTCTTGTCACAGCCATACGCGAAAGGTATTATTGCCGCTTTAAACATTTATCCATTCTTAACAAAACGAGTATAGTTCGTACTTCACGTTAAATATTTGTTATTGATTTATTGCACTCAACACACAGTCAGCAGTACAGCACACAATTTTAAATTGATTACTAATCTCATCGCAGTGTGCTGTTTTTATAAAGCAAAATGGATTTTCCACATTATTCCAGTGCTATCTAGCACCCTCCCGAATATAGTGGCATACACGGAAAACAAATAAATAAATTGTGCTATTTGGTAATAAATGGCGTCAGCTGGCCGCTTAGCCGGTGATTCCGAATTAAGTTGAGTACTACAAGAAGGGGGTCGCGAAAGAAAGTTTGGCCGAAAGGGGGTCGCGAAAGAAAGTTTGGCCGAAAGGGGGTCGCACTTTAAATAAGTTTGGGAACTACTGCTTTAAAGTATTCCAGTTATCTCTATCTTACAATTTATAGATACACTTTCTCGCTATTCTCTTGACATCATCTGCCAACGGCTTGGTGGATTAGCTGTGCTCCGTTTCTCCTGTCTTGGTCTCCATTCGATTGTTCTTTTTGTCCACCGGTTATCCCGTAGTCGCACCACATTACCGGCCCCTCTCTCTCATTTGAGTCTTGTAATCCATTATGTAATATCAGCCGCTCCGATTCTTTGTCTAATTACCATATTTAGTATTCTGTGTCTTCAAACTAAAGTTTAAGATGTTTATTGTCCACTTCTCTTTTTCGAGTGATTTAATAGGCAGAATACCTCGCTTGTTTGCCATTGCCTTGCGAGAGTGAACAGACGTGATAAAACTGATGTTGCTGTACTGGGAATTGAATTACAGA
This sequence comes from Limonius californicus, assembly GCA_014611495.1. Lineage (NCBI taxonomy): Eukaryota > Metazoa > Arthropoda > Insecta > Coleoptera > Elateridae > Limonius > Limonius californicus. The sequence goes on along the minus strand of JABXWE010057537.1, from coordinate 6,505 downwards.
CTCTCAGTCTAATGCGATAACCTCTAGCCCATGACCATCTCTATATGTATATAAAACAGTAAAAGGGAATTGTCATCGAAATAACTACATTACTTAGTGCGAAGTGGAATATATAGTATGGTTTGTAGATAAGCCTTAAATTTTATTTAGCTAATAATCAATATTAAATTTATTTGTTTTAGGCATTAGAAACCCACCCCACATCAAATTATTTCTATAACATATTTAAAATAACTTTAACATCTAGGACAAAAATAACATTACAGCAAGAAACAAAAACGTGGTGCCTCCATCACATCTCACAGTTATGCTATTCCCTTAAATATTAGATACATATTTTGAAATACTATTGAAAAATAAAATATTATTTTAATTTGAATTGCTCTAATTGCAGTTAACAATCAAACCTGAAAATATGAGTAATAACAATAAATGTATGACTCGAAATCCCTGTCGATTCTTGTTTTAGTTGCATTTCGGAGTATTCGATAGAAAACCTAAACTTAATTTAATTTTCCTTGGTTCACTTATTTACAAAAGTGACTTCAAAAAGTGGCCATTCATAGTTTTTAAAAAAACTTTTATATAGGGTGTTACTTGACATTTTTGTTTGTTTGATGGTGAGTACTCTTTTGCAGTTTTCTACTAGACATTTTTAAAACTTTATTTTTATTGTATTACATACCTAACACAAATTGAATTAAACAAAATATTCATACTTTGAGCTCCCCTCCCTTACCTCATTTTTTAATTTATTTTCAACATTTTTAATTATTGAAGGCAATCATTTAGTTTGCTTACTAACTTCAGTTGAATAGTATAGTATAGTTATGCGAAGTATTCATATGTCTCGACTTCTCTGTCGATTTTTGTTTAAAGTTGCAATTCCGATTTTCCAGGAAAACCGTATTATCACTGGAAACTTTTCATTGGCTCACATATTTATAAAACTTACATCAAGAAGCTATCATATGTAATGTTTAATAAATATTTCTACAGGATGTTTATTTGATATTTTTGTGTGTTAAAATATTTGCTGGTGAAAATTATTTGAAATTTTTATAGTTGATAATTTTAAAACTAGATCTGAGATCACATGCAGAAAAGAAATTACAATCAAAAAATCCAACTTTGTGATTATTTCCTTACCTGATAGTTTAAATTTTCAGCATTTTTGAATATTGTAATAAAAAATCTAATCTTGCATACTAACTGCAGCATAGACCAAATTGGGAATTATATGAAATATAGATATCCATACCTATGTTTCGACTGCCTGTCGATTCTTGTTTAAAGGTTCAATTCGGATTGTTAAAAAAAAACGAAATATTTATTAGAAATTTTTATTGGTTTACATATTTATAAAAGCTATTTGTTCATGAGAATTCTTCGACAGTTTAAGTTTGATATTTATAAAACTAGAAATTCTATACACAACAGAAGTTGCGTCATATAAAACATCTTCGTTACAACACATGAGGCATTACGAGCAAGATTGATATCCATATATCTCGAATTCGCTGTCGGATTTTCCACAAAAACCGTAATGTCTATGAGAAGTTTTCGTTGGTTCACATATTTATAGAAGTTCCACCAAAAAGATATAATATGTAATGCTTAAAAAAAATTATATAGGGTGTTGGTTGATCTTTTTATTCGTTTGAACGTTTGACTGGAAGAATTATTTGACAGTATTTTAACTGTACGTATGTCTTTAAAACTATATTTGGGATCATATACACAACAGAATTTGCAATCAACAAATAATCCAAACTGTGTGATCATTTGTCTCAACTTCTCGGTCAATTCTTATGCAAAGCTGTAATTCCAATTTTCCAGGAAAACCGTATTATCGCTGGAAACTTTTCATTGGCTCACCTGTTTATGAAACTGACATCAAGAAGCTACCATATGTAATGTTTATCCCTACAATTCATTAACACCCTGTATATATAGGAGGATTGGTTCACATATTAATGAAAGTGCCATTAAGAAGCTACCATATGTAATTAACAAAATTTTGATACAGGGTATTCGTTTGACATGTTTATGTATTTTTATGTTCGATTGTGATATTTCAGCGACAAGGTTTTTTAAGTTCTACTTCATGTTTAGACAACTTGATTTAAGTTCATTTATTGCTTCAATGTCAAGTTTCTGTTTTACTTTTTATAATATATTCTTAATTTGAAGTTAAATGTAATATTTGTATATTCTTAAACCAAATATTAAACGTTTTTTGTATGTTTACATATTTTATTTCTATTTCTACAACTTAAAACTCAATAAGCAGTATTCACGTTGGGAAGGAAAATTTAAAAATGTCTTACTTAGCAGCTATAATTTTATTTTGATTAAAGCTTAATTAATTTAAACATACTTGGAAGAAATTGAGTTTATCCTATAAATAAAGAACAACAAGGGATTCTATTTTGGCACAATATCTAGATTGTATTCGTTATAATGTTAGCAAAACGAGAAATTTGCAATTAATCTCCTCTCGCCTATTTTTCAAAAATCTCTGGAGATTTATGGCTTTAATAAGTAATTCGCTATTCTTTGCAAAGTTAGCACTTCCAGTTTCTAATTTTCACTTAAATTAATTGGAGGGGCTTGCCTTATGACCCCAAAGGTCTGTACAAAATATGAGAGAAATACGTTAATCTACAGAGATTACGAAGGAAAAGGAGAAAGCGAGCGAGCGAGTACAGATTGGCCGAAAAGTTTTTGCGCGGGTTTGATTCCCGACTTTGAGATATTTGATGTTGCAATATTCGAAATTGGCTCTTTCGAGACTTCTGACTCCTCGCCATGATATACGTAATTGTCGTTTGCATAAAAGGAACAAAAGGAAGACGAACTGTGAACCCAATATTTTCGAACCGCTCCAACAGTTCGGCTTCTGATTACCTATAATATTTATTGAGGGTGTAGTGCGCCATTTGCTTGATTAATTCTGAAATTTGAGGGCTCCGCCGTTCAACAACGAGTTATTTGACAATTCCTTTACATGTCAAAATGTACTTAAGATAATGGAAGGTCGACCTGTACCTATGCATGTTCCTTGCTAGTTAATGTCAACATTTGTTTATGCCCACATTTTTTCCTTCAATTCTTTATATATTTTTGGGTTATCAGGTTGAGCTTTTTTAACTTCATTTTAGTTTTAGTAGCTCTAAATTGGTCATAAAATTCGCCTGGAGGTTTCCAAGCTTAAGGAATGGCTTAGACCTTTTAGTAGTTCCATTGAGTTGCTTTAATTTAATGTTACGTTTAAATTTATTAATCAGCTATAGACATTTATAAGTTTATAACCAATTACTAGAACTGATAGAAAACATAACGAAAGAAATAAAATTAGAATCGTTAAAAGTAAAAAGTAAATGAAGCTAACAAAATGAGATGTTTGCAAACAAAGGCTGACATGGTTAGAGATGTATCATATTCACAACTTAGGGTTATGTAGGTTATGTATGAGGTGTGTTCAATTGAAACCCAACTTTGCTTCATTATACAGGGTGGAGCAGAGGAAACGCATGTTTTTTGAACTGCTAGTACGCGGCGACGAGAGGGGGTATTGACCTTGAATGAATGTTGGCAGACTGCCCATACAACGCAGTTTCAGTCGCTATGGAGCGTTGGAGCGTAGAGCATCGTGTGTTCGTTGTCGAGCAGTACTTTAGAAACAATGATTCCGTAGTCACAGTGCAACGTCTTTTCCGTCAAAATTTTAGAGTTGGACGTCGAGGTGCAGTGCCTGATCGAAATACTGTACTCCGATGGGCTGCAGCGTTTAGAAGTACTGGATCTGTGATGAAAAAGAAACCACCTGGTCTTCCCCGTTCAGTTCGAACTCTGGAAAATGTAGACCGAGTGAGAACGGCAGTTCTTGCTAGTCCGAAGCGATCGGCTAGACGACATGCTGTAGCGTTGGGTATGTCACGTCGTTCGCTTCATCGCATCTTACATGATGATCTTAAGTTTCACCCGTACAAGATAATGATCGTCCAGCAGCTTAGTGAAGGGGATTTTGTGCAGCGCAGAGAGTTTTGTCGCGTAATGGACGAAATTTTTACGGAAGATGCAGATGCTACAGTCTTCATGAGTGATGAAGCACATTTTCATCTAGACGGTTACGTCAATGTTCAAAATTGTCGGTATTGGGCGTCGGATAACCCACATCAATTGCACCAAAGACCTCTCCACAGTTTAAAAGTAACAGTGTGGTGCTGCATTTCAAAGATGGGAATTATTGGACCCTATTTTTTTGAAGAGGAAGGAACTGCAGTTACTGTGACATCTGCGCGCTACGTTGAAATGCTAAACAACTTTCTTCATCCAGAACTTGAAAGGCGTCAAGTGAACATGAGAAATATGATTTCAGCAGGACGGTGCCACAGCTCACACGGCAAGAGCATCCATGGAAGTGGTTCGACAAATGTTCCCAGGACATGTTATTTCGAGAAATGGTGATGTTCACTGGCCCTCTCGCTCACCCGATTTGTCGATATGCGACTTTTTTTTGTGGGGATATTTAAAAACAAGAGTCTACATGAACAAGCCTCGCACAATCGATGACCTGAAGAATTACATTCGTCAGGAAATTGAAGCCGTGCCGAATGAAATGTTGGAGCGAGCCGTCCGTAACTTTCAGGAAAGGATCCAAATTTGTATCCAGCAAGAAGGACGTCATCTCTAAGACATTATTTTTCGAACCTAATTAAAGTATGTATATTTCGAAACTGCATTAAAAAATCTATCACTTAATGCTTGTTTTTATTAATTTTATCTAACCGTTTTCCAGTCATTCAATAGTGATAAACATGCGTTTCCTCTGCTCCACCCTGTATTTTACCACACTAGCAACATCAGGCACGCGTGTGGCATACAGGGTGTATGAAAGATATATAAATGAGAGATCAAGAAAAAGGATGGAGAAATAACAGTACTAGATCCAGCAAGATTCAAGCCTAGCAGATCAATGCAAGATTGGGTCTTTAAATTTTAACAAATTACAGAGAAAAACAACGATATGTAGTCTTGTCCTATTGACCAATAGAAATGATACGGCATGCCATAATAGTACAAAACTTATTACTTATACATGGAAAGTGTAGCAAGAAAGTGACCTAAAAATTTTGTAACAAAAGGAGTGAAGCAGGAGAGAACAGTTATTATAGCTATTATTCATCACATTAGGGGGTGAGATAGCATGCACAGGTAAAAAGCAGACCAGAGACACACATATATTGGATTTATACAAAAAAGTAATTTCTAAAATAAATAAGCTATATTTATTAAAACTGGCACCGCTACTCAGATATAGTGGTGAGTCAGTCATATGTGCCCACAAGAAGATATATTAATAAACTCCCTTTGTACCGTCACAGCGCCTATGGGAGAGTAGCAGGTACAGCTGCTACCTGTGCTAGGGCGGGTCGGCATTACGAGGTACGTAGTGCACTACGCTTCAGCCGCCCCAAGGTGTTACCCCTAAGTAGTCATTTAAGGCTGAGTCGAGGTAGAGACCGAAATTCGCTAGGAAAAATCACCTAGAGCGCGGTTCCTGAGAATCAAAATCGGAACATCTTGCGTCACAATCCCCAACTGTACCTACTAGGCTATGCGGTCTCGCTAACACGAAGACTATAAAGTAAATTAGAATCCTGTGAAATGAAGATATCAAAAATAATAGAAGAGGGGCAGTTCGCCATATAATTGTCCAATGGTTGTTATTCATCATATTTTCAAGATTGTAAATTTTATATTTTCATCATTTATAATTGTCTTCCTCCTCCTGTGCCACAGTTACTGACAATTTATATTTATTTATTTAACAGTTAGTACAATAATGTTTCCATATGATGTTTTAAATTACTTGTGGTTTCTTTCCCTTTGTCCTGTAGGTTATCGACATCCTTTCTTGACTCACTAAGCATTTTTTCAATAATTGTTTTTCGTCGGCTGTTATGACTAATTTATTTCAGTCACGTAAACTTTCAACACTTTTATTTCCTTCCGTGTGTTTCAGCCAGCATTATTTGGTTTACCAACAGTTAGTTCAATGTTCCTTTTACATCAAATTATTAAAAACTCTAACTTTTCGTTCCATTTCATCATCTATCGCCCATTTCTTATTTGTTGGAGTCTAAACACTCTGTCTTTCTGGGGCTTCTCCCTATGGCCGAAGTGCTTTCTGGCTTGTCTACCAAAAGTTCTTCCATGGAGGATGATTACGTATTTGTTATTATTTATGAACAGAACTTTATATCCCTTACAGATTTCAAATTTCTTGTTTTCAATATCTTCTCTTTTTATTTCTTCAACGGTTTGTCCCGTAAGACATTACATTTTACAAAATAGTTGACTATTATGCAGATCCTAAACTTCTTTTTCAGGATGTTTTAGGATAATTTGTTGATCATTTTCTCTGTGTTCCTTTATTAACGAAGTAATCATTCAACTAATAAGCCATTATAATGTTGTGTATGTATATATATATATA
>JABXWE010057531.1:0-10458 GCA_014611495.1 Limonius californicus | reverse complement strand
TAGGAATTAAAAGTTATTACATTAATTTCATGCCAATTTAGATCATTGTACATTCCCTAATCCTTAAATCGTTCACTAACTTCAAATTAATTTTAATGTTCGTCCATTCAGTTGAAATTAGAAATTAGTACATTAATTTAATGAAAAATTAAATAGTTGAAAATTCCCTAATTCTAAAATTTGTATTCGTCCACTAAATCCAAATTAATTAAAATGTTTGTCCATTCCGCAGAAATTAGAAATTACTATATTAATTTCATGGCAAATTTAATAGTTGTACATTTCCTAATTTTAAAATTTCTATTCGTTCTGTAAATCCAAATTAATTTAAATTTTTGTGCATTCCTTAGAAATTAGAAATTTATGACAAATTAAATAGTTGTACATTCATAATCCTTAAATTTGTATTCATTCACTAAATCCAAATTCATTTAAAGTTTTTCCATTTCGTAGGAATTAAAAGTTAGTACATTAAATTAATGACAAATTATATAGTTGTACATGCAGCATCCTAAAATTGTATTCATTCACTAAATCCAAATTCATTTAAATTTTTTCCATTTCGTAAGAATTAAAAGTTAGTACATTAAATTAATGACAAATTATATAGTTGTACATGCAGAATCCTAAAATTGTATTCATTCACTAAATCCAAATTCATTTAAATTTTTTCCATTCCGTAGGAATTAAAAGGTAGTACATTAAATTAATGACAAATTATATAGTTGTACATGCAGAATCCTAAAATTGTATTCATTCACTAAATCCAAATTCATTTAAATTTTTTCCATTCCGTAGGAATTAAAAGGTAGTACATTAAATTAATGACAAATTATATAGTTGTACATGCAGAATCCTATAAATTTGGTATTCATTCAGTAAAGTTCAAATTAATTTAAATTTTTGTCCATTCCGTAGAAATTAGAAATTACTATATTAAATTCATGACAAACTAAATAGTTGTATATTTATAATCCTAGGAATTAAAAGTTATTACATTAATTTCATGCCAATTTAGATCATTGTACATTCCCTAATCCTTAAATCGTTCACTAAATTCAAATTAATTTTAATGTTTGTCCATTCAGTTGAAATTAGAAATTAGTACATTAATTTAATGGAAAATTAAATAGTTGAACATTCCCTAATTCTAAAATTTGTATTCGTCCACTAAATCCAAATAATTAAAATGTTTGTCCATTCCGCAGAAATTAGAAATTACTAATATTAATTTCCTGGCAAATTTTAATGTTGTACATTTCGCTAATTTTAAAATTTCTATTCGTTCTGTAAATTACAATTAATTTTAAATTTTTGTGCAATTCCGCTTAGAAATTAAAATTTAATGACAAATAATAGTTTGTACATTCATAATCCTTAATTGTATTCATTCATAAAATCCAAATTCATTTAAAGTTTTTCCATTTCGTAGAATTAAAATGAGTAGCATTAATTAATGACAAATTAATATAGTTGTACATGCAGCATGCCTAAAATTGTATTCTCACTAAATTCCAATTCATTTAAAATTTTTTCCATTTCGTAAGAATTAAAGTTAGTACACTTAAAATTACATGACAATTATATAGTTGTACATGCAGAATCTAAAATTGTATTCATTCACTAAATCCAAATTCCATTTAAATTTTTCTCGCATTCCGTAGGAATTAAAAGGTATACATTAAATTAATGACAATTATATAGTTGTACAAATGCAAATCTAAAATTGTATTCATTCACTTAATCCATTCATTTAAATTTTTTTCCAAATTCCGTAGGAATTAAAAGGTAGTACATTAAATAATGACAAATTTATAGTTGTACATGCAGAATCCTAAAATTGTATTCATTAGTAAATTCAAATTAATTTAAATTTTTGTCCATTCCCGTAGAAATTAGATTACTATATTAAATTCATGACAAACTAAATAGTTGTAATATTTATAATCCTAAAATTTGTATCCATTCACTGAATCGAAATTCATTTAAATTTGTGTCTATTTCGTAGGAATTAAAAGTTATTACATTAATTTCATGCCAATTTAGATCATTGTACATTCCCTAATCCTTAAATCGTTCACTAACTTCAAATTAATTTTAATGTTCGTCCATTCAGTTGAAATTAGAAATTAGTACATTAATTTAATGAAAAATTAAATAGTTGAAAATTCCCTAATTCTAAAATTTGTATTCGTCCACTAAATCCAAATTAATTAAAATGTTTGTCCATTCCGCAGAAATTAGAAATTACTATATTAATTTCATGGCAAATTTAATAGTTGTACATTTCCTAATTTTAAAATTTCTATTCGTTCTGTAAATCCAAATTAATTTAAATTTTTGTGCATTCCTTAGAAATTAGAAATTTATGACAAATTAAATAGTTGTACATTCATAATCCTTAAATTTGTATTCATTCACTAAATCCAAATTCATTTAAAGTTTTTCCATTTCGTAGGAATTAAAAGTTAGTACATTAAATTAATGACAAATTATATAGTTGTACATGCAGCATCCTAAAATTGTATTCATTTACTAAATCCAAATTCATTTAAATGTTTTCCATTTCGTAGAAATTAAAAGTTAGCATATTAATTTTATGACAATTTATATAGTTGTACATTCCTTAATCCTTAAATTGTTCACTAAATCCAAATTAATTAAAATTTGTGTCCAGTTCGTAGGAATTAAAAGTTTTATTTTAAATTTTTATATTAATATCATGCACTAATATCTTGAAAATTTATATAATTGTACATTCCATAATCCCAAAATTTGCACCCGCTCACTAAATCCAAATTAATTTAAATTTTTGTCCATTTCGTAGGAATTAGAAGTTAGTACATTAAATTAATGACAGATTAAATCCTTGTGCATTCCCTAATCCTTACGTCTGTATTCGTTCACTAGATCCAAATTAATTTAAATTTTTGTCCAATAAATTCATGACTTTAATAGTTGTACTTTTCCAAATCCTAAAGTTGTTTGCGTTTGCCATTCGATCCATTATTTATGTATAAATTAGGCCAACACAAGGAGAACTTACTAATTAAGCACTTTTAATTGGTTTACGAAGCGAACTACAGATATTAGAATTTTGTTATATGCGTTGGGGTCCAAAATTACCTAAATGAAGACAGAAAAGTAAATCACGGGTAATGAGGTCTAATTTACTTCATTGGACGTTTAAGACTTAAACGTGTTTTTTATAATTAATTGTGCTCATTTTCTACCTTCATATGTATGTATTTAGAATTATGGCCTAATCCAAATTGAATTATATAACGTGCAAAATGTAAATAAGTTGGGAATCAATAAAATCTGTAGATTGTTTATTTGTAAAAAATCTATAGTTCAGGTTTACGGATTTATTGCCCAATTGAATAATTGAAGGCTACTTACAAACTTGTTTTAATTATTAAAATAATGTCCCCACTTATGCAAATACGTTACAATGGTCGTGGTTTAGATGGTTTTCAGTTCAACCTTGAAAATTAAATGAATTAGGGATTGCATATTTTAGTTTTTAAATTTTCTTGGGTCGAAGGTGGCTCACAAGTCTGATAATTTATTTTACATTCACGAAGAATAATCTTTTTCGTCAAAATTAAAACAACATTCAGATATGGTATCTATTGTTCAAAGAAGAATTTACTTGCGACATTGTTATTATCACACTCAGTCCGGTTTATCAACGCCATTAAAGAACTTCAAACTTTTATTTTCAATTATAAGCTATTGGAGATGACCTTCCTTGAAATTTAATTACTTATTAATACTATGACGCAAAAACAATTAAAAGAAAATATAAAAAAATATTACTTTTATTTCAACACAACGTTTTATTTGAATAAGTTGTTTGTTTTACATTTTCTCTGGAATATAAGTACGAACAAAGTTATCTAGAAAAGGAACCTACGTACAAGTGATGTTTTTACAAATATTCTGTAAAAGTGTAATGACTAGAGAATTTCACACAACAATGATTTCAGTCAGCGAATTATTCATTTACAAGCCGATCTTAATTGGTTTAACTTAAGTCTTTCCACTCAACTAAACATTATGAAAATTTGGTCGTAAAAGTTTGAAATGTTCCCATTAAACGTAGGAATATATAATGTACATTAAATTATAATTTATAAATAATTACATACTAGAACAGAAAAGTTTACATAGTATAAATATAGTGAAAATAAGACTACAGTCTAACTTGTTCGGATACAATGAGTTTCCGGATATAACGAACGTTTACAGTATTTCCCATTTACAGCCACTATTCCTCCCGGAAACAATGAGTGGAAGTTATGTATCGATGACTCAATTTGCGTTGGTATTTATGTGCTTCATAGCCGTACAGAAAAGGGTTAAAACTGTATTTTGGATAAGACCCCAATTTATGAAGATGTAAAAAATCTAAATGTAGTTTTGTATGTTTTTCGGGGAATCTTAGAGATTTAAAATTTCTAGCACCAATTATATATCTATGTACATCTACTAGTTGTTTTTTAACAGGCTATTTTGAGCACGTTATGAGTATTCCAATCTGGGTTCGTAGTAAACATTTGAATTCTAGCGGATATAACGAGCAAATATTTAAAGCCCCGAAGTTGCCGTTATAACTGAGTTGGACTATATTTTGTTGTGCTAAAGTCGAAATAAGTTGCGTTTCGTAAGAGATTGCAGAAATTGTATACCGATATTTGTAGAACACAAATTCGAGCTTCTTTTTGGAGGGCATATCAAGCCGCACAAGCACGACTTCCCTTATTTCAACACAGACAAAAAAAATGCTAAATCTCGTTCGTATTAAATAGGCTTTTAAATTAAATGGCTGTTTAAATGAAACATTATTAGAGATAATCACTAATTATATTTAATTGAGTGCAACTAGCGCTGTAGTAGATGATGTTGATCTTACGACATAAGTACTATGCTATTCATAAATAATTCACTAAGACAACAGATAAAGTTCAACAAATGAATGATCCGCTGCTACTTGACGACCTTTTACCTAAGCTAATTATACATTATTGATGATCTTGAATTCGCAACCCACGCATTTTTTTACGTATTTTAATGCTGATGCAGTCTTTGCGTAAGAACCACAAAGATGGTATTCACAGGTAGGTGGACCCGGTGGGACGGAGAAATATTATGTATTGCAGGCTTCGAAAATAGTATTAAAAATCAACTAAATTTAAACCGCTCGAAGTAGACTATTTTTCAGAAGCAGGTTCAAACACATTTTTTCCATGGGCTGATGAATCCCATCAGTTCTGCTTTCAAAATTGGGAAACCACTAAAAACTGCTTTCAATGACATTATTGCTGGTTTCAGTCGCTGGGCGAAGTTCGTCCTCAGTATTGCTGAAGCTGATCTCACTATTTGCGTGCGAAAGCGATGCAGCTGATTGAGTTTCTGAAACATTAGACTTGTTTTCGTGTCTGCTTCTCCGTCTTTTTCTACGCAGTTTTGTTCTTCGAGAGGTATCCGGTTGACTAGAGTGCAAAGAATGTAGGCTGCGGTGGCTTCCGGCCAGGTTGGAGCTAGATACGTTTAAAGGTGGCATTGAAACAGCTTCCGCATACGAGGGTGGTGTCTGCAACTCACGAGGATCTGGTGCGTTTCTGTTCATCGATTCTCTGCTGTACTGTAAGTTTCGTTGGTGTATCCTGCGAAGACGTTCTCGAGCCTCTTCTCTTTCTTGTTCTTGGCCTTCTCTTTGCCGCACAGCTTTGCGATGATAGACTTGTCTAATTGTCACCACCACGAAGCACAGAAGTATCATAAATAAGACCATCGTCAAAGAGTATACCCACATCCCATCCTTCTGACTTCCTTCAGATTCAAACCAAGAATCTTGGCATGCAGCTTCCCAAGTAAGACCTGCGAGGTTCTCCGGAGATCGGCACCGCAAAGTGGAAGTAGACGACATCTCGTAAACAAGCCAAAGATAAAGTTCTCGAAAATCATCCGAATTACAGTCGCAATACCAAGCATTGTCATGGAGTTGTACTTCTGTAACTTTGTGGAAGAAAGATGGTTTCACCCCTGATGCCAAACGGTTTCCTGATAAATTTAAAGTGCGTAAGCGACTCATAGCAATGAAAGTCAGATTATTAAGAGAATAAATTCCACACATGCTCAGGTCCAAAACGCTCAGTTCATCTGACTGTAATCTGTTGGGTATTTGCACTATTAAATTCCGCGATAGACTCAATTGTTGTAACTTTGGCATCATGATTAAACTGTCTCTGCTAATTTGTCTAATTTCACAAACACTCATGTCTAGCCATTTTAAAGATTCAACGACGAGCTGCCCTACTTCGCTTAAGTAATTTCTTGACAAATTCAACTTGTAGAGCCTCGAATTGCTTATAAAAGTTTCGGGAACTATATAAGATATCGTATTAAAAGAGAGGTCTATGCTTTCAACGGATTTCAAACCCTGGAAAGCTTTCACATCCACTTTTTCTATGGCATTATTAGAAAGATCCAGAGAGTGTATTAAAGGGAACGACTCGAAACTGTTGGCTGGAATGTGCCGCAGGTGGTTACCTTTAAAATTAACTTTTGTGAGATTAGGCAGACTGCTCGCAGGTATGCTTTCTAGATTACAGTGGGATAAATCTAAAAATTTTAAAGACCTTGATTTGGAGCTGAATTTCTTGAGTTGATAGTTCTTAGAAAGCAGCAACGCCTCCAGGGAAGATAATTCCAGGAACGCGTCAGGATGAATCCGCAGTAAGCTGCATTGTGTAAAATCTAAAGTGCGGAGTTTTTCTGATTTAATTTGCGTATTTAGTGCCACTAAAGGATTTTGTTCTAAGACCAGTTTTTCTACATTAGGCATCCCTAATAGGATGTCTCCTAGTAAATTCGTAATTGAACAGTTGACTAGATAAAGCGTTTTTAGTGACTGGCTTTGTATGGGATACTCTACCACTATATCCGGAAAACCTCTAAGGGAATTGTACGAAAGGTTCAGTTCGATTAGTGCAGGGGCACTTTTTAACGCATCCTTATGTATATCTCTCCAGTCTTTAAATAGATTGTATGATAAATCCAGAACTTCCAGAGCATCTAACCCTTCGAAGGAGTTGCCATTCAAATATGATATTTTGTTGTGTGACATGTTAAGGTACTGAAGGTTTCTGTATGACGATATGCTGATAGGTACATTTTCAAATTTGTTAAAAGCGAGATCTAATCGCAAAACCTAAAAAATTTCTTATAAAAAACTTCTTATACGGAATTTGTCGATTGTCTTATTACCTCAGAATAAATTCCTACGGGCAGTTCCGTAAGTTCCTTATTTCGACAGCTAGTTGAACGGTCTGTCACTCTACATATGCATACATCTGGACATTCAAAATCGTTTCCTTGTGCCAAATATAAGAGGAGCAAAAGGCGCCAAGCGCCGTTAATTATTCCTCGCACATTCATTTACGGACTATTATATTAGGGCGGTTCTGAAATTAAACCCGTTCAGTTGTTTACGGGGAACAAACAGAAACTGACACAACAGATAACAAACACTACATACCGCAAATTCTTAATTTAACCAAAGTTATCCCTTTTATTCATCGACCGCACTCTGATTATGCTGCGGTTAGTTGTTTGTGGTGTTTAAATTAATACATTTATATCGCACCGAGCTGCGAGTCAACATCAGATTAGAATCCATGTAGCTGACTACACTTAAATAGATAAGATGGGCCCTCCCTGCCGCCGTGTGGCCAATATACCAACTGCTTATCAGGAAAATTATCAGTAAAACTTGCAACACCTCCAATGTGTAACAAAAACGCTCCGATGTAACCCAGATAACGACGTGAAGAGCCTCACTAAGAATAATTACAAAAACTGAGATAGAATTTGTTGTAGACCGGGACACATCTAATCTAGAACTTGTTTCACTCTGATTTCTACAGTTTGTCCCGAATTCTGGAATTATAATAGGTAAAACGTGTTTCGAGGAATAAAATAATTAAAACCGAACCTTCGTTAAACGCTGGACTATTGCCCGTTTCCCTAGGGGTGAATGCTGTAAGTCAACAAAACTAGTTGATCTGAGTTGGTTAAGTTCTACACTTGTTGCTGTTCAACCACTAAACTTGCCTTATCTTTACGTGATTTCAGCTACGATAATTTTGTTATCGTGAATCAAGTGTTAGTTGTAGGTATTTAGACTGTCTAGAATTTTGCCAATATGTAAACAGTTTTATTTCAGCAAAACACAGAATTCTTTCCTAAACATAAATTAAGTTGTTTTAAGTTAGTTGTTAACTTTAGGACAATACAAAACAAAGTATACAATCTTACAAACAAAAATGTTATTTGACGAAACAAGTTTTCAATTTCTAACTGATATTTTGATAACATCCGATTTTGCATTCTAGTTGAATCGGTCGATATATTTCTAATGACGCTGTTGTTGGAGGTATCGACCAACACCAACGACCTTTTTAAGAACTGACACGCCACGAAAATTTCCGGAGTTCGCTGTTGCCTCTCCGACTGATTCATCTGTGCTGTGTATCCTCCGTTAGTCAGGTATTGACTTCGGAATTCAACGCAAACAATAAGAAACGAAACCGTTGATATTATCTACGAAATTTTAAAGTTGAAATAGTTATCTCTAAAAATTGAAATCATCTGCAGTGAACTCCTCTGTAACGAATACCAACGGGACTGACTATTTTGTCCGTCACAGGGGTGTCCGCTAAGGAGATGATACTCAAAATATGTAATTTTTCGAAGTAAATTACAAAAGAGATAGTGTTTGTATTTTATTAATTAGTCATTAGCAAAATGGCCAAAGTAAATAATTACTTTATATTATATGTATTTTTATAGTTTTAATATAATACATAACACAATCTAGGCAATTCTTTGAAAAAACTAAACATCATTATTAAATGTGAAATTTCTTGAAATGTAAATACACTCAAAATCACTTAATGCGGCACTGGACACACCAAGATCCCGGATATAACACTGTTAAAAATTATAATTAATAGTTTTCTGTATTGGATGTCTCAATCTGCCGGTATTTATATGTTCCATAATAGCCATATTTTTCGACACAACTTTTAGTACAACAGTTCTTCTAGTTGACGTATATATGTATGTATTTTTAGACGTCTTAACGGTTTAAGATCTAAAGCACAGAAGCAGTAAACCGCCGAAGACTTATTGCTCATATTTTTCTATATTGGATGTTGATTTGCGCCGGTACTTATATGCTCCACAATAGCCACATGTTTCGACACATTCCTTAGTAAAATTCCTTTAGTTGACGTATACAATTTTATATATTTTTAGAAGTTTTAGCAGTTTAAGATAAGCAATTAACGACCGAAAACTTATAATTCATATTTTTCTGTATTTGATTCCACAACAGCCATATTGTTTCTACACATTTTTTAGTACAATTCTTCTAGTTGACGTATATACTGTTACGTATTTTTAGACGTCCTAGCGGTTTAAGATCTAACGTACAAAAACAGTTAATCGTCGAAGACTTATTACTCATATGTTCCTGCATTGAATGTTTCGATTTGCGCCGGTATTTATATGCTTCATAATCAGCCATATTTTATCGACACATTTTTTTAGTATAATTCTTAGAGTTGACGTACATAATTTTATGTAGTTTTAGAAGTTTTAACGGTTTAAGAACTAAAGCACAAACACAGTTAATGGTCGAAGACCTATTATTCATATTTTCCTGTATTTGATGTTTCTATTTGCGCCGGTATTAATATGCTTCATAATCAGGCATATTTTATCGACACATTTTTTAGTGCAATTCTTCTACTTGACGTATAAAGCCTTATGTATTTTTAGAAGTTTTAGCAGTTTAAGATAGGTAATTGACGGTCGAAGACTTATAATTTATATTTTTCTGTATTTGATGTTTCCATTTGCGCCGGTATTTATATGCTTCATAATAAGCCATATTTATAGACACATTTTTTAGTAAAATTCTTCTAATTGACGTATATAATCTTATGTAGTTGTAGACGTCTTAGCGGTTTAAGATCTAAAGCACAAAAACAGTTAACCGTTGAAGACTTATTACCTATATTTTCCTGTATTAGATGTTTCAATTTGCGCCTGTATTAATATGCTTTATAATAAGCCATATTTATAGACACATTTTTTAGTAAAATTCTTCTAATTGACGTATATAGTCATATGTAGTTGTAGACGTCTTAACGGTTTCAGATCTAAAGCACAAAAATAGTTAACCGTTAAAGACTTATTACCCATATTTTCCTGTATTAGATGTTTCAATTTGCGCCGGTCTTAATATGCTTCATAATAAGCCATATTTATAGACACATTTGTTAGTAAAATTCTTCTAATTGACGTATATAATCTTATGTAGTTGTAGACGTCTTAACGGTTTCAGATCTAAAGCACAATAAGTGGACGCGACTGCCTCCCTGG
>JABXWE010057529.1:0-19698 GCA_014611495.1 Limonius californicus | reverse complement strand
AATACCACTAGGCTTGTTTTTAATAGGAAATCGATTATATAAAAAATGTATTTTGTGTTACCCTGTATACTAAATTAAAGGAATCGGTTCTTATATAGCGATGAAGTATTTCTATACCAAATAAAAACTTAAAAAATATTTTCCTTAGCCGCTGAAAAGATCATTCTACGCCTGTTTAACTTAGAATATACATGGTGAGACATTGTTCTTGTTCCTATTAATTTTATTGGTTTTCATCCGCGAAATCCAAAAATTTGTATTAGAATTGCAAATAGAAAAATGTATGGAATTCAAACTGAGATTGATATGTTAGTTACTACTAGAAGGAAGAATAAAACTATTCTGCATAAGTAATTAACCTTGAATTTCAATGGAAAATTCACATGGATATTTAGTAAAACGTTTGAGCGACAATTACATTTTTTTAAATTATACTTAAATTGAATCACCAGTTAATCCATTAAATTATGGAAAATTAATTATTTTTATACAGACGCGGGTGTCTGCTTAAGAAAGGCCGTTCATAGTTTATTTTACGTTTATTTTGGGCGAAGAAACAAAACAGTAATCGATTCAGCCTCCCAGATCTCCCAACTTAAACCATCTTCGTGTTATTGGTAGAAATTGTAGAGACAACTAAGTTACGATTGACCAATGTTTTCGTAACAATGGCATCACATTACTTGGTTCTTTTTTTTTTCTTTATTAGCCCGCAACATCCCATTGTTGGGTAAGGGCCTCCCCCATTAGGGTGGTTCAGTGATCTACTTGGTTAAGTAAGTTTAAATGCGTTTAACAAGAAAGCGTTTTGTTTTGTAGAAATTGAGGGCTTGTTGTTTAAACACACATTTTTGCCAGTTGAAGTACATAAAGAATAACTCATTTCAGTTCATCTTGCAAAATTAAAGCTTACATCAGGCCATGTACAGTGTTCAAGCCCTACAGCCACAACTTCATGTTCGAATCCCGTTTTAAAGGTACATGCGAAAAGAAACGTAATGATTTAACATCACTCGTAAGAGTTGGATTAAAAGTATAAAAAAGTATATATTAATTTTTAGTAAAAGCATGCAAGGAAACTATACAAAATAACAAGGTCGCTGTTTGCTTTATTTTATTCCTTATAATTGAAAGAAATTACATATAATTAACATTTATTTTGATCTGCTCTATTGTCTTTTGGGTGCGTTATGCGCAACTTTTGGTACACCCTGTAAATTTGATGAACCGTGACGTATGAAATTACTAGTTTTCAACACCAGAAGACTTTATGCACGTCCGAAGTAAATTCTGTGAGTATTAATTTGTTTTGTGGTATTAGCATAAAAAGTATAGATCTCCTTCAAATCAGCGGTTCTCAAACAATTATATGGTTTGATGAACTGGCGCGTATTAAATTACAGGTTTGCAATATCATAAAACGTTTTGTATGTATAAAAGACAAAACTAGTTTGTAGTGTTATTAAACGAAAATAAAAAATCTCCCTTAAGTCAGCAGTTCTCAAACAAATGTTGCAATAAATGGAGAATAACTACTTTTTAAGAAATTTTGACGTGATGTGTTATTGCTTGGGTATATGGTGTTACACTTTTGAAACCCTATGGGTTTCCTGAACTACGAAATTATTAAATGGACTAGCAGTTTTCACTATCATAATATTGTACAATGTCAAATCTTGCGGTGTTGGTATGAAAGGAGTAAAAGGCTCTTCCAAGTCAGCTGCTGTCAAATAATCACTACGACAATTACAAAATTGCTAATTTTTAGCTACGTTCTTTGATTTTCGGCTATACGGGGTGTTTCAGAATAACATCTCCTAACTTTAAGATGAACCTGAACGCAGTACCAGGCAGTTAGCCAGAAGGGTTTCTTATTCCACCGCATGGCGCATACTACATGACCAATTTTCGTAATAGTCGGGTCTGGTATGAAGAAAATCCAAATGCCATCAGAGAAACCAGAATCAACGAAAACGTTCTCTTAATATATGGACACATATTGTTAGTGGCCTATTGTTGGGACCTTTCGTACTTCAACCTCTACTGAATGATGAAAATCTTTCTAATGATAGTGAGAAATCATTGCTATAATATGAATTGGCAGAGATGGATTGGACGAGAAAGACCTACAGTTTGGCCACCTAGATCGCCAGACTTAAACCCCATAGATTTTTACTCACTACCTCAAAAGTCTTGCCTATACATTATTACAATAACGCATAACACATCATTGTAATGTAGTTATTAGAAATATACAGGGAATTTTTGAATAGTGTGATAATCATTAATCAGAAAACTAACGGTATATTTAAATGTTAGCGCTGGCCATTTTGAGAATGTATTAAGATTGTGTATTGATTTTAATTTTTGTACGATTTTTCTTTAATTTTGTAATTGTTAGTTCAATCTAAAATTATAGTTTTAGTAATTAGTTTAAAATCCGTTTATATTTTATTATTTGAAGTTAACTAGATTTATTAATAGGAATTCCTATAGTACATTCTAGTTATAACTTGCATTACGTTTTTACAGTTTTTTGAATAAAAAAAATAACACAGAAAAAAACCGTTTCTAACAAATTTTTCTATGAATTAAATTGGTAAAAACCACCTCCAACCCCTAGAAAAACCCCGTCTATAGGGTTCGATCAAATTCGACACAAATTAAGGCCTGACTTTCTTATAATTCTGTACCAAATCTCATATTAATAGCATTATTAACTGTAGAGATATTTAAGAAAAATCTTTTTTTTAACCTTGAAGGCTTATAACTCTGTAGGCGTACATATGTCGACCTATTTTTGGTTTATTTTAGTGAGTTCTGTATGTGTTAAAGTTTCGGAACCTTATTCTGAAACAACCCGTATGGTGGTTCACGTTTGAATACCGTATGAGTTTGATGAACTGCAACATTGTACGAAGTAAACTTTATAGAGATGAATGTAATTTATGGCATTGCCATAAAAATAGGCTTCTAAGTATATCTAGAGCACACCACTTTTGCATCATGTAATAAATTTACCCAACCGAAACGAATGAAATTTTCACTTCTAAACCTGACAAATCCGGCCCCCCTACTATCATTACTACAATTATAAATATCAAATGATATAAATAGTAAAATGTTTACATATTTTTCAAACACATCCTGTATATAATCCCGGTTCCAACATCGTGACCCACTACTGCAGCATAGAACATTCACTAATTGAGTCATTGGTATCCGTTAAATAGAACTCCAATCATAAACAATAAATAATCCTTTATCTTCAAGTTATTTCCAGTATCAGTTATAAACTCGATAGGCATTAAATTTTAATTAAATAGCCGATAGTTACTGATATACAGCCACACAAGCAGCCACTTGCGTACGATACTAAATGAAGACCTCAAATTGCTAACTTAAGAGCATCCGCGAATTAATTATTATTTAATTTCAGTTTTTAATGAATGCATTATTTAATTAAAATTCGGAAATTCAATAACTAAAATTAATTAGTTTGATAGGGTTTACAATAACTAAAACTATATTGTTAGTAGATAAAATTTAGATTCTTTATTTGAATCCCCTTCAGACCACATAATTAAAATTTTATCATAAAGAAGCTAAAAATAAAGTTGCCACAAACCAGATGGTACCGGTGAGCTACGCTCTACGCTTGTCTCTTAACATCTTAAAATTGAATAAACGGTATTGCGGTTTAAGATGTAAACTTTTGCCTTATATTTTTTAAATAAAAAATTTCATTTTATAGTACAACAAAAATATACAAATTTGTAGTAGAATTTTTTAAACATATTTGGAGCCCCAAATTCATATTTTCAGCTACGTCATAACCTTGTCAACGTAAATTAGAAATGTTTGAGTTGTGTTTAGCAATTTTTAGTGGTTGCTTATGTAGGTTTAAGTGTGATTTGAGTGAAGTTCCAGACATACTTTTTTTGATCTCCAGTAAAACTAGTTTTTCAGAATATGTAAAGAAACACAACACTGGACAGCGTGATATTTCTTTCCTGTTTTGTATTTGATATATTAGACATAAAGGCAATTTCTTCTATTTGACATTCAATCCCGATATTAATTTGAGTATTAATTGAATTATTTCATTTAGTATACTAAAATCAAGCATTTTGCTTGCCTTTCGCATGCTTTAATAGCTCTGTCATATCTATGCTGTAGTATAATAATTTAATATATGATAAAATTAAACCCGAGGATCATGAACTGTGCGAGATCTAAATTGTAAATATTTTGTAGCCTGAATCATTGTTACATCTACTATACGTGGTAATACTTTTTGTTAACATTTCTAATATTTTGCTAATCTACCATATCATTAATTCAGTTGGTTTTCCATCCGTACGAAAGTTCGCAGAAAAATTTATACACTACCTATTAATATTGAATTATTTCATTTAGTATACTAAAATCAAGTATTTTGCTTGCCCTTCGAATGCTTTAATAGCTCTGCCATATCTATGCTCTAGTATAATAATTTAATATATGATAAATAGAAACCCCGAGGATCATGAACTGTACGAGATCTAAAATGTAAATATTTTGTAGCCTGTGTTATTGTTACATCTACTATACGTCGTAATACTTTTTGTTAACATTTCTAATATTTAGCTAACCTACCGTATCAATAATTCAATTGGTTTGCCATCTATACGAAACTTCGCAGGAAAATGTATGCACTACCTATTAATTGCATTATTTAATTTAGCATACTAAAATCAAGTATTTACCTCGCCCTTTGGGTGCTTTAATAACTCTCCCATATCTATGCTGTAGTATAATAATTTAATATATGATAAAAAAACTCGAGGATCATAAACTGTGCGAGATCTAAATTGTAAATATTTTGTAGTCTGTATCATTGTTACATCTACTATACGTGGTAATACTTTTTGTTAACATTTCTAATATTTTGCTAATCTACCATATCATTAATTCAATAAAATTGGTTTTCCAACTGTACGAAAGTTCGCAGAAAAATGTATACACTACCTATTAATTGAATTATTTCATTTAGTATACTAAAATCAAGTATTTTGCTTATCTTTCGGATGCTTTAATAGCTCTGGCATATCTATGATGTAGTATAATAATTTAATATATAATAAAAAGAAACCCCGAAAAAAAATGTAAATATTTTGTAGCTTGTGTTATTGTTACATCTACTATACGTCGTAATACTTTTTGTTAACATTTCTAATATCTTGCTAATCTACCGTATCAATAATTCAATTGGTTTGCCATCTATACGAAACTTCGCAGGAAAATGTATACACTACCTATTAATTGCATTATTTAATTTAGTATACTAAAATCAAGTATTTACCTTGCCCTTCGGGTGCTTTAATAGCTCTCCCATATCTTTGCTGTCGTGAAAAAATAATTTAATATATGTAAAAAAATTCCGAGGATCATGAACTGTACGAGATCTAAATTGTAGATATTTTGTAGCCTGTGTCATTTTTACATCTACTATACGTTGTAATACTTTTTGTCAACATTTCTAATATCTTGCTAATCTGTCATATCAATAATTCAATTGGTTTGCCATCTATACGAAACATCACAGGAAAATTGATACACAACCTACTAATTGGATTATTTCATTTAGTATACTAAAATCAAGTATTTTACTTGCCTGTCGGATGCTCTAATAGCTCTGTGAAATCTTTGCTGTAGTGTAATAATTCAATATATGATAAAAAAACCCCTAGGATCACAAACTGTACGAGATCTAAATTGTAAATATTTTGCAGCCTGTGTCATTGTTACATCTACTATACGTCGTGATACTTTTTGTTAACATTTCTACTATCTTGCTTATCTATCATATTATTAATTCAATTGGTTTGCCATCTATACGAAAGTTCGCAGGAAAATGTATAAACTGCATATTAATAGAATTATTTTATTTGTTATACTAAAATCAAGTATTTTACTTGTCTTTCGGATGCTTTAATAGCTCTGTGAAATCTTTGCTGCAGTGTAATAATTTAATATATGATAAAAAACCCAGAGGATCATAAACTGTACGAGATCTAAAATGTAAATATTTTGTAGCCTACGTCTTTGTTACATCTACTATACGTCATAATACTTTTTGTCAACATTTCTAATATCTTGCTAATCTGTTATATCAATAATTCAATTGATGTGCCATCTATACGAAATTTCGCAGTAAAATGTATACACTACCTATTAATTGAATTATTTCATTTGGTATACTAAAATCAAGTATTTTACTTGCCCTTCGGGTGCTTTAATAGCTCTCCCATATCTTTGCTGTAGTGAAAAAATAATTTAATATATGATAAAAAAATCCCGAGGATCATGAACTGTACGAGATCTAAAATGTAAATATTTTGTAGCCCGTGTTATTGTTACATCTACTATACGTCGTAATACTTTCTGTAAACATTTCTAATATCTTGCTGATCTATCATATCAATAATTCAATTGGTTTGCCATCTATACGAAACTTCGCAAGAAATTGTATATACTCCGTAGAAAAACTATTTAAAAGACAAGCTATAATCAACACTGAGGGATGAATTATGATTTAAACTACCACTTTATGAGCTTACCTGATATCTGTTCAATATTTTACTAACGCAGCCATGGGAAACTCGTAGCTGCCTTGAAATAACACAGGGCCGGACTCCAGCAGCTGCCATCTCGACGATTTTCAGTCTAATGTGATTCGGTAGAGGCCTTCCGTTAATAAACACACCGCCTAGTTGGTTTACTCGACCCTGACCTGTAACAACATCAGAGGGTGCTCAGCAGGTGTCCTTTTACAGTACTTACAGAAATATGTACAGATTTTATGAGAGGAGACCCTACGCCCTGCTAATTGCTTGGCGTCTCTATTCCCTTAAGATATTATTTATTGGTTATTTGGTGCTGTCAAAGCAGGTACCAATGGTTAAGTTGGGTAGACATAGTTTGTAGATATCTTCTTGGCAACAATTGAAGTTGTTAGATGTAGAATGTATTCTATGAAAAAGAGAATTTAAGATAAATAAAAAGAGGTTTTCGTTTTTATACTGAGTGTTACGGTTTATAAATGGTAACTTTAAGTAAAAGAGATTAAAACTAAGAGTTCAATAGAATGTAGTAAATGTTCTGTTTTTCTACAACGTAGAAATTTGTATGGTAAAATTTAGTTAAAAGATTATATCTGAAGGTGATTTCCAACTATAATCATAGGCTAGCTGAAACACAATTATTTGCGCAAATATTTACTCTGTAAGCATCATCGTTCAAGAATTCGCTTTAGCATGTTGCATGTAATTACAAAAACAATAGTAAATTTTAAAAATTCTATTATATACCGAATTACAGTTACAAATAATCTGTCAACAGAAGCTGACAAGTTTGACAACTCTACCACACCATAAATAAAAATGTTTTACAAATTGTTATAGTCTGTGTAATACAGACTAATACTTTTACCATCTCAAAGAATGGGCCTACCCAAAGCTGTAATAAACAATCATAAACAGTAACGACGATGTCGAAAAATATATAATTAGTTGATTAAGAAATGTGATTCCCAAAGTTTTAGAACATCATTAGGGCCGCCATTCTAATAGCAATTTAATAGAATTTGACAAAACTAGAACTGGAAACTAGTATTAACTGTTTTCGGTAGTTTTTTTAAGTAAATGATTAGTAAATCTTATTTAGTTAAAGTTACTCTTTTTCACTTGAACACAATATGACTGATATGTTACATACACAAGGGTATATTTTATATAAGTACGCAGTATCCTGGTTTTTCGTGTTTTGTAAGAAAACCGTCGTGCTATAACAGTAGTAAATATCCTAAGTTTGTGCCTCCAGCCCTACAATTTAATTGTACTCTACTGACAGATATTTAACGCTGTAGACAGGCAATAATAATCTAAGACGCAACATTAATTTCCATGGCTACTATACGCTTCAATTTTTATTTGGTCATACTATAGCAGTGCAATTAATTTCTAAAGCAAAACTTGCATTCACGAATTAATCAGTTATAGCGTTAATGTCAGCTTTATATTAATTAAAAATGATATAATTAAGATTGCATCGCTATCAAACTGAAACGCCAATTAAACGTATTCGACGATACGGGCTGCTTTTTCAAAGCGTTCACTACAGATAAGTCTATATTTAGATCTAATGTTGAGGATTTGTATTTAAATTTGGTTCATTTAATTACGTAAATTCAGAAAAACGTTTAAATAAATTATAAAAATTATAGGACAAAACTTTGACGCTGCTGCACACTGACCTTTTTCCTGTCACGTGCTTCTCCTCAGCGCTTAAGTAGAAACCTGGGGGGCTACAGTTTAACGTCGAATCCGAACGACAAAATTCTGAAGAATATTATTGGAATTAGGATCCAATAGTTGCCAACCGGATTGGAGAATCGTGTGTGGTGGGTTGCAGTATAAAGTTTGTATAATGTGCGTGCTAAAACCCAAGCCATAATGGTTTACCACCATATTCTGGTGTTTCCGTGTTTGAATCAATAAACAAATATTTTTATTACACTAAACTGGTAAACAAAAATAACCGAATCGTTCGAAAAGCACTACGGTATAAAATTGTTTCTAATTAAAATCTAGGGGTTTTCTAAAATGCGAATATTTAATACACTTTAAGTCCTGGATTTCATCACAAATCGAGAGCCCTAAAATATAGTGGATAGAGTACATTTCGTTAAAGGAATGTTAATGTGTTGCATTCAAGATATCCAATGAAAAAGAAAGTTCCAAATTTCAGTTCATACGTTTTTAAACAGCCTAGGCTACAATAGTACTATGAATCAAGAAAATTTTAGAATTCTTCTTCTGCGTATAGGCCAATTGCCTGTTAATTACTTACAATGGAGAAGGTTCTGTAAGCCCCTTTTGCACTTATGCCAGGCTGGAGACTAACGTAACCGGTCGAACGGAGAACAGCAAGTTTTACTACATGGTTTACGATTTTGTCAAAGATGATCGTATGAAAACCGGGACCGATGGCTGTACGTGCCCTCCGAAGCACGACCAGTTGCATATGCCAACATATTGGCTTCTGATCTGCACAACAAATACCGTTTGACCGGCGTACGCAGTACTTCCCGATGTAATCGATTCTAGAATAATTCGTTAAACGGAGAAGAGAAGTTCCACTACATGGATTACGATTGTCAAAGATGTTAGTATGATAACCGAGACCGACGGTTTTACGTACACTCCGAAGCACGACCGGTTGCATATGCCATGATATTGGCCTGTGGATCTGCACCATGAATACCGTTTGACCGGCATCCGCAGTGCTCCAATATACAATCGATTCTAGAATAATTTGTCGGACATAGAAGAGAATTTTCA
The DNA here is from genome assembly GCA_014611495.1 of Limonius californicus. Lineage (NCBI taxonomy): Eukaryota > Metazoa > Arthropoda > Insecta > Coleoptera > Elateridae > Limonius > Limonius californicus. Next base: position 10,315 of record JABXWE010057529.1, on the reverse strand, counting down.
CTACATGGTTTACGATTGTCAAAGAAGATGGTATGACAGCCGGTCGCATATGCCATTATATAGGTCTACTGATCGGTGCTACGAATACTGTTTGACCGACGTCCGCAGTATTCCCACCTGCAACCGATTTTAGGATAACCCGTCAAACAGAGAAGTTTCACTGCATGGTTTAGGATTGTCAGAGATGCTCATGTAACAACTGGGCCCGACGGCTTTACGTGCCCTCCTACGCACGACCGGTTGTATATGTCATTATATTGGTCTAATGACCTTGCACTACGAATATCATTTTACCGGCGTCCGCAGTGCTCCCCTGTACTACCGATTCTATGTTACCTAACTCGTCGAACAGAGAAGAGAAGTTTCACTACATGGTTTTCGATTGTCGAGGATGATCGTATGACTACCGAGACCAACGGTTTCGTGTGCATTCCGGTGCACAACCGGTTGCATATTCCATCATATTGGTTTACTGAGCTGTATTACAAATACCATTTGAGCGGCGTCCGTAGTGCTCCCCTATACAAGCGATTCTATGATAACTCATCAAAAAGAGAAGAGAAGTATCACTACACGGCTTACGATTGTCAAAGATGATCCTATGACAACCGGTCGCATATGGCATTATATTGGTCTACTGATCTACACTACCAATATCATTTGAACAGCGCCCGCAGTGCTCCCCTATACAAGCGACTCTATGATAACCCATCAAAAAGAGAAGAGAAGTTTCACTACACGGCTTACGATTGTCAAAGATGATCATATGACAACCGGTCGCATATGGCATTATATTGGTCTACTGATCTGCACTACGAATATCGTTTGAACGGCGGCGCCCGCAGTGCTCCCCTATACAAGCGACTCTATGATAACCCATCAAAAAGAGAAGAGAAGTTTCACTACAAGGCTTACGATTGTCAAAGAAGTTGGTATGACATCCGGGACCAACGGCTTTACGTGCCCCCCGACGCACGACCAGTTGCATATGCCATTATATTGGTCTAGTAACATGCATCACGAATACCGTTCGACCGGTGCATGCAGTACTCCCCTATGCAATCGATTCTAGAATGACTCGTTAAACAGAGAAGAGAAGTTTGACTACACGGTTTACGATTGTCAAAGATGTTCGTAAGATAACCGCGACCGACGGTTTTACGTGCCCTACGTTGCACGACCGGTTGCATATGCCATGATATTGGCCTGTCAATCTGCACCATGAATACCGTTTGACCGGCATCCGCAGTGCTCCAATATACAATCGATTCTAGAATAACTTGTCGGACATAGAAGAGAAGTTTTACTATATGGTTTACGATTGTCAAAGAAGATGGTATGGCATGCATATGCCATGATATTGGTCAACTGATCTACCACTACGAATACCATTTGACCGGCATCCGCAGTATTCCCCTAGGCAACCGCTTCTAGGATTATCCGTCAAAAGAGAAGTTTCACTGCATGGTTTACGATTGTCAAAGACATTCGTATAACAACCGACGCCGACGGCTTTACGTGCCCTCGGAAGCACGACCGGTTTCATATGCCATTGTATTGATCTACTAATATGCTCTATGAATACCGTTTGAGCGGCGTCCGCAGTGGTTCCCTATACAACCGATTCTAAGATAATCCGTTAAATAGAGAAGAGAAGTTTATCTACACGGTTTACGATTGTCAAAGATGTTCGTATGACATGTATATGCCATGATATTGCTCAACTGATCTACACTACGAATACCGTTTGACCGGTGTCCGCTGTACTCCCCTGTACAACCGATTCTAAGATAATCGCTCAAACAGAAAAGAGAAGTTTAACTACATGGTTTACGATTGTCAAAGATGATCGTATGAAAACCGGTCGCATACGCCATTATATTTGTCTACTGATCTACACTATGAATATCGTTTGACCGGCGTTCGCAGTGCTCCCCTAAACAACCGATCCTAAGATAATCCCTCAAACAGAGAAGAGAAGTTTAACTACATGGTTTACGATTGCCAAAGAAGATCGTATGAAAACCGGTCGCATATATCATTATGTTGGTCTACTAATATGCACTACGGGTACGGTTTGACTGGCGTCCAACATGCTCCCCTATAATACAACTGATTTTAAAACAACTCGTCGAACAGAGAAGAGAAGTTTCACTACACGGTTTACGATTGTCAAAGATGTTCGTTTGACATGTATATGCCATGAATTTGGTCGACTGATCTACACTACGAATATCATTTAACCGGTGTCGGCAGTACTCCCCTATGCAACCGATTTTTGGATAACCGATTTAATAAATACAGAAAATATTTTTAAGTAAGATATTAGAGTGGTAGAAAATTGTATTTTGTATGACATTATTACGTTATACTTGTATAACATACACATTCACGATTCTTTTACCTGGCATATGGTAAATTAAAGTTACAATTTGTGACAGGAGGCACTGTTGTCAGTTCATGAGTGTAATTTTCCAATCAAACTCCCTTCAGACTGGTACATATGACAACACCGCCTTCAGCCAGGTGCAACTTTAAAAAAATTAGTAGCAGTTGAAAATATGCAATCTAATCAAAATAATCATGAAGGAATTATACAAACTGCACTCTCCATGGCCTTGAAACAAATAAAAAGTTTATTTTTTTAAATTTGAACGAATACAATTAGTCATATTTGGTTTATTTGCCTATCAGCTCGAGCTCTGATAATTGCAACTCGTTGTTTATCTATATCATAATAAACAGTTGCAAATAAATACAACAACTTGACTAATTCAATTAAAATAATTCCAATATTCATGAATTTTAGTGCCTATAAGAAATAAGATGTTGAACATTAATTAAGCAACTATAATTATGGTTTTTCGGAAAATAATAAGCAAACCTTGAGAAATATTTAAAAATTAATGTGTATGGGAAAACTTTAGAATTTTATAAGAAGATAAAAATGACTTACCCATTTCGTAGAAGAAAGAAATAATAAAATTATTGGCTTTTAATTATTAGTAAACCCAAAATCATCACAATAATATTTTCTTTTCAGATACTCACACATCTAAAATTAATGGAAAATTGTGGAAAATATATTAAATGAAATCCTATAACTTAACCTCAAAATAGATTCCTTGCAGGGAAACCTGCTACAAGAAATAGCTTGAGATTTCTTATATTTTTCAATTAACATTCAATTAAAACCAGCTAAGAAAAACTCAAAACCACAGATATTTGAAACACTACAAAAATTTGTTATGTAACAAGGCAGTAGAAAGTTGGGATATTCCAGTTACAGTAAACTAATTATTGACTTTTTTGGACCTCATAAGGTCTGTAGCCAAATCTGCACACTGTTCAATATTAGCAATAACAGATTTTTTAAACGCTAGTCAGAACGTTGCCCAAGCAACAATTAGTTAGCTACTGAATTACCCATGAAAACTTAATTATATATTTCATTTAATTAGTCTGCCTATTTTACGAGGTGTGTTCAATTGAAACCCATCTTTGCTTCATAAAAAAATTATTCAACAATTTAATTACAAATAATTGCCGTCGCAGTTAAGGCACCTATCCCATTGTTTTACTAACCGACGTATACCCTGCTCATAGAATTCTTGTGGCTGCTAATTGAAGAAGTCTTCCACAGCTATCTGTACTTCTGCGTCAGACTCAAAATGCCGACCTTTTAACGCCTTTTTCAGCGGTACAATATGGAAATCACAAGGCGATAGATGCGGATCATAGGGTGGATGCTCTAAAACCCTCTATTTCTTTCACTGAAGATCTACTTTTACCACATTAACAACATGAGGCCTAACATTGTCGTGCAGGAAAATGACCCCACGCGTAAGTTTTCCTGGACGTTTCCGTCTTATTGTTTTTTCATTATACAGATTTGCATTGACATTTACTCCAGGTTCCTTAAACTCTATCAGCAAAGTTCCTTCATGGCTTCTATTGCATCGACGATAACTTACTCGATGGCTCGTAATAATGGCACCAAGTCTCGTCACCAGCAACTATTGATAGAAGAAAGTCAGCACCACTTTGCCTACAGTCTGTGAGGTGTTGCAGAGATAAGCCCATTCGCAAACATCTTTGTTCATTAGACAAGAGACGAGGAATCCATTCCGAACAAACTTTGCTGTAACCCAGCTTACGAACAATACTATGGGCAGATCCTACACTCGCACCAACAATTTCCGAAATTAGGCCTTCCGCATATGCCATATTGTTTTCTGTTGGTGCAGTACACCGTACACCTGGTCGCGGCTCATCCATAGTCCTCTCTTTTCCATTCTTAAATTTTCGGCATCATTCCTTCACAGTTGGGTACGCAATACAGGCATATCCACACACTGCTAGCATTCGCGTATGAATCTACAAGGGCTGCACACCCTCAGCGCTTAAAAATTGTAGGACCGGACGCTGATCAAACTTGGACGAATTTTTAACAACAAACGCCATTTTAAAATCGAAGTTTTAAAAGTCAGAATCAAATTCAAACGCCAGCAACTTATTAATGTGTTGCTTACAAACACTACTAATATTAGCAAACGTCATTTGAATTATTACATTTGCTTTCAAGGCTAAGTTGATCAAAGATGGGTTTCAGCTGCACAAGCCTCGTACTTTACCTAGAAAACAGAAGTTGGAGCTTCCTTTTCAAATACTTATGTCATTCACACAACAATAAAGCTTTGTTTATAATAATGAACTAACTCGATTGCCCACTTCTTAAACAATGGTTCACTACAATTAACCTCTGCAAATATTTTTTTTAGTTGTTTACTTAAAGGTTTTGTTCTGAAACTATTTGGCAATGTTCTTACTTAATATATTACAGAAAAAGGTTTATTTCTGATTTTGGCTTGTGTTTTAGCTTTCATGGAAGCATTTATTAATCTTACAACAATTAAATAACAATTTTGCCATTCAGTTCAAATAAAATTAATATTATTTATAGCGAACCCACCATTTTTAAAACATATATAGCCTATATAATGTCTTTGGACTTTACCTAAGGAGATCCTGAACCGACTTGCCAATTCAAAATTAAATACAGGGTGTTTCAGTTTTAATCTTGAATGACTTTGGCACCTTGTATATTTCTTAGGACGCAAGTGAGAGGCATATATGTCATATTTTTCCGAATCAGACCAGGAGAGTATTTCCCAAAGTATTCAAGATTAAAACTGAAACACCCTGTATAATATTTTACATAAGTACACCTTTATAATAATTGCTTTATCCTTTGCTGACTCTAAACGCTGTGAAACGATTTGCAGCCAATGTAAGAGGCAATGCGTTTACCACACAATCAATGTTTTAGCATACTTTCTAAAATTAAATAGGTACATTCTGATTTTGGGGTTGTATAGATTATATTTTTAAAGATTGGTAGTTTGTAACAAAGCAAAAAATCACTAAATTAAGTCTCAAATATCATAAACATAGATAGTTTGTGCACCACTGTTGGCAGTTTTTTACCTTAGGTACTTCAATCGTGAAGATGTCAACTGGTTTTAAAAAGCTTGAGTTGCAAGATCACCTATTAGCGTAGATGCAATAGAAAACGCTAATTTTTGCCTATTTTGTCTCTATGGTAGACTATAGCCTGTATAAAAATAAAATATTTTAATTTATGATACTGCATGTAGGTATAGGAGGTTCCAGATTCTATTTTCTGGGGAAGCTGTTAAGATTTTACATATGTCAGGTTCCTTTGAATCGATTTTATGGATTTTTGCTGCTTGCACAGATATTTAATTAATATGATAAATTTTAAAAAAGCAATTCCTTAATGAGAAGAAATAAATATTACTCTATATTAGGTACTGCTTGTTTAAATATACGTAGTAGATGAATGTCTATTTCTTTTTTCTATTTACTCAGTTATAATAGTCAAACCGGGTTTTGCATTACACCTTCTTTGTATATAACATATATATAATATATCATAAGAATGATATTTGCACAAAGAATCATATGGAAATAAAGATAGTTGATATTTAAATAAAGAGATAATTCTTTTATATGCATATATTTATGTTTTGCTAAAATTGCGTATTTTTGCATATGTGACATACATATGCAAAAATATGCAATTTTATGCAATCTTGCATCTAGTTTTGTTCCCTACATCCGTTGTTCGTAATAGTCAGCATTAATAAAAAAAATACTTCAAGAGGAATATTTCAATTTGTGTTATTATACTATTGATTATATGTATAAATTTAGGTTTTCAAAGTATAATAAAGGTTAAATTTTATATAGAGTTTATAAGAAAATGTATTTGATCCCTAAATTGTAAAGTTAAGTACAAATAGGTATGTAACAAATACCTCGGATAAAAAGTACGTTACGCCTAGTTGGCATATCAAACACATATATTATATCATAAGAATGATATTAGCACAAAGAATCATATGAAAATAAATATACTTGGTATTGAAATAAAACGATAATTCCTTTTTGTGCATATTCTTGCATATGTACGTTATCGTGCATCTGTTTTTCTTCTCCTATGTTTTGCTCGTTATATCCGTTGCTCGTAATAGTCAGCATTAATTAATTGAAGAGGAATATTTTAATTACATCTATAAATTTAGGATTTAGAAGGTAACTAACAAGCCATTGGCATATACACAGACGAAGAAGAAGAAGAAATATAATAAAAATTAAATTTCAATACCGTTTACCAGAAAATTTATTTGATTGCTAAATTGGAAAGTTAAGGACAAATATGTGACAAATATCTTAGTTAAAAGTTAGCAAATATATGAAAAATATCAATGTTGCTACGTTTTCACAGTATGTTGGTATGTGAGGTAATTTGATTAGGTACATATCTTAAACAATTCTGTTATCAACATAACGTAAATTATCTTTAAAGTAAATAGTTATAGGCACTTTAGGAACATTTTAAATTAGTACCTACATACTAGGGAAGTACCTACTTATAGAAAAATAATATATACTAAAGTTGTTGTTTGCCTAAAATTTTAATGCCCATAAGGCGGGAATTTAAATATTATTGCATACCCAGTGGGCTTATTTATTGGCGCTGGTCCTAAGCCTTAGAGGCACACAGAAGCCGACGGCAAATAAACATAAATAGGCCAAAAACAATTATTCTAGTTACCGTAGGTACACCAATTAGCAAGAAATTAATTAAAGTGATCGCTTAAAAATTCATAAATTTTTCAGTTTTCAATTACTAAAAATCTGTTCTTCAATTATAAACCAGTAATAATTGTCTATAAATTCGTATATGAAAAAAAAAGACATTTAAAGACATTTCTACCTACGGATAGGCGTTTTTAATAATCAACCACTTCTTACAACTTCATCAGTGGTTAAATCTTTGTTAATTAATTAATATAATTGATAATTAACATATAGCAATCTTATTAGCAACCTTCAATCAATCAATCAAGACGATTTAACAGAGGTAAAAGTTATTGCTTAGCCTGACTTTCATAATTTATCTGTCATTAAAAGTTAGTTCATATTTTTTAATATTTCTATCATTTTAGTGTATTTATTAGATATTATTTATTATAGTGGTAACAGTCAAACAACACAAAATATTTGTATTAGAGTAAAATTTTCAGCAATGACGACAAGAGTAGGTAATAGTTATAGAAGATAAATTAAATAGTCATTTTAATTGTATGCTTGAAGCTAAGACAAGAAGTTTATTTTCCGTAACTCTTCTTTATTTTTAATGTCTTTGGAATACATTATACAACCTAAATCTTTCTGTTTTGGTTTCAAAATCAGTTTACGTGCCTATATATCATTAGGCTATCGTAGATATCTACTACTTAAATATAGTTTCTAAAACTTAAAAATGGGTGTAACAGACATTGATATACCTTGAAAAGGATATCCTGAAAAACATGGCCTATGCATAATTCCTAGGTTTCCTGTTACAGTCATTTCGAATCAAAATAGAAACACAAAAGCACTTAACCAATCTCAACCGCACAAACTGTCCTCGCTCCTCGTCATTACCATTATTGTCACAAAGTCAGGATTAAAGGCACACGAAAATCGTTAACCAAAAGCGCGAAAATCAAAATTCTTCGGAAACGGCGGGAGTGCGAAACTAGGCGCCGACCAGTTTAATTGGCAATTCGAAAAGCAGCCGAACCGTATAATTGAACTCAAAAAAGACTGTGCAAGACGTGGTCCATACGACTTGATCTCGACGACTAACTCAAAATATTTTGACTTGAAAATCATGTTTAGAGGTTGGCTCCGCCTATTCGCAACGCCTACTAATTTTTCAGGTAAACGCCAGATAAGCCGCTTTTTGCTCTCTGGGGCGGTTTGTTGTCGGGCTAGATATTGCCGGAGAGTTTTACAAAGTTAATTGCAATTTTGACTGTTATTTACATCTATTTTCAATGGTTTAATTTAATATTTTACCCGTTTGTGGCATCAATCTTTTGCTTGCCGGTTGTTGCAGTTCTTGTAACTCTATGGGCATTTAAAAAACCTACACACCAATAAAAACCTACGAGTGACGTTTTGCAACGTAAAAATAAAAAACAATTTGGGTAAAATAGATTTAAACAATTATGTGACAATTTTTAGGTTGAATAAACCTGCAGGATTAATTGTTAATTTACCGTATAAATAACCAGAAACGATTATGTGGTGAAGAAAATTAAAATTTTCTCATTTTGTAAGGTAATTTCAGATAATAATTCTGCTAGCAAAAAGCCGATCTATTATTAAAGCTCCTCCCACAGCGTAATCTTCCGAACCCATTGGCTCAAAATTCCCCCAATAGTAGTGAAAGATTAAAGCTGTAATCCGGATGCTATCATTTTTTATCTCTACGTCCCTCTGCCAGAGACATTTTGCAGTGGATGATGCGCACGCCGTTTAGGTTTTAGATATATTTAATTAATAGTTTGTCATTTAAAGAATATTTAAAACCAGTGTTTTAAAGGTTTTTGGGTGTTTGACTAGTAAGAAAAATATTCCAACCTCAACATGGTTAGTAAACATTAAGTTAATTGGGAATAGACTAACTAAAATATATTTGAGATATTTAATTAATGACACATTTTGTATTAGCTGATTTAAGAAAATTACAGAAAATTATATTATTACAATATAATTTGCAAAACATGAATAAACCAGTAATACCAAAACCCATCTAAAACATTCAAATTTTATTAACAAGTTTATTACAAATTCTCTAAAATGTACAAAAATATTTTAGTGCATCAACAAAACAGAGATATCTCAAAGGAAATCCAGTAAAATATTTAAAAATTGATGAATATTGTTATCTATTGTTTTGTATCAAAAGGGAAAATTATATAGACGAATATATCAGCACCGAACCATTAGTTAAGTCTGTTAAGACAAAGAAAATATAAAGTAAGCTGTATATATGGGCTTTCAATAAGAGAACGTGTGTCTTAGCTTTGTTTACATAATAGTATTTGACATATTAGACATTTCTGTTTTTATATAAGTACTTTAAGATGAAGTTAACATTAATGTGGATGTTTCATTTTGTGACTAATGTTTTTTACGTTACAACAAAGAACACGATCATAATTATTTATTGATAGGGTAAAGTAGGGTGAGATGCCGCACTGGGAGAGATGCCGCATCGGCTGTAACTTCGGCCTTTTAAGAGAGGTGTCGCTCGCGGCTTGTCAGAATGTTAAACTGGTTGCTTACAGGTGGAGTTATGTGCAAGTTCTTTAAAAACCGTGTAAATATTGGAATTACAACCATAAGAATCAAGGTAAGCTAAACTATTTCGGGTTGAAATTATCCACATACAAAATAATTTTGCTGGAAAGTGGTCTTTAAATGAACTTTTCGCAATTGATGGTGTTTTATCGTGTTTCTGTGATGTTCTTAAAGATATAGGTTAGGTTTTGTGCCGCTAATGTTACTAAGCTGTTTGTCGTCAGCTGCGGCGTCTGTCCCTACGGTTTAGGAGAGATGCCGCTTAAAGAAGGGGTATAGATGCCACAGTTATATTTTCCTAAAAGTATTACTTATCCTGTACATATGTATTACTATGATGAGTGTAGTTATAAACATACCTAGAAAACCTTCTAGCAAAGTTTTATTGATATTAGACGGGCACACCTCTCACAGCATTGCCATTGATATGTTAGAAGTTGCTGATAGAAATGATATAATTTTGTTATGCTTACCTAGCCACACAACTCAGGTGCTACAACCGTTAGACAAGAGTTTTTTTTGGCCCTCTAAAAATGTATTTTAATCGGGAGGCACAATCCTGGATGCAAAATCATGCTAATAGAAATTTGAC
>JABXWE010057526.1:0-12346 GCA_014611495.1 Limonius californicus | reverse complement strand
CAACATATGATTTTTCTGCAACAATGTCACGAAACAGAATGAAAGATTTACTGAGGTTTATTAGATTCGGAAATCTAGAGACTCGGCCAGAACGACGAGAAAGAAGTAAATTGGCAACATTTGAGGATATATTGAACAAGTTTGTGGTGAACTGCAAGACAGCCTATATTGCTAATGGGGACGTTTGAGTTGACGAGCAGCCTATTACATTCCGTGGCAGTTATCCACTCCGAGGGTACATTAAATCCAAACCGGCCAGATATGGAACAGAAATATGGACACTATGTAACGTAGAAGATTCATATTGCTGGAATATGCGAACTTATACATGAATAGTAAATAATCTACCAGGGAACAAACAGAGTAAAAGAGTTGTTTTAGATTTGGTAGAGGGTTTGTTTGCAGGTTATGGAGTTACCACCGATAACTCTTACATCCCTAGTTCTTGCACAAGAGTTGTTGAAACAAGGAAAAGCCTTAAACGAAACGATGCGTCAAAATCGAAAAGAAAGTTCCTCAAGAATTCCGTCCTAATGGAAAATGTGTGGTAAATTCAACGTATGTTGTGTTTTTACATAATGCAATGATAATTTCCTAAGTTCCCAGGAAAAATGCAAGTGTAGTCTTCCTATCGACCCAGCATTTTGACTTGAATATATCAGGCGAAACAACTGATTTCAAACTACAAGTCATACTTGACTACAATAAATGAAAAGGGCCTGTGGATTCATTAGATCGCAAGGTGGGGGAATACAACCATAAGCGTTGCGCATTAGTTTTGTTGTTCTACATCCTGGATTTGGCAGCTATCAACGCATTTACTTTGTTCCTCAATAACTACAAGAATGACGAGAAAGGTAAAACATTTAGAAGACGCTTGGTCGTTGAAGAGTTGGGAATGGAATTAGTAAAACCACTAATAGCTGCACTGCCTGACGAAGGGCTACCTAAATACATAAAAAACGCTGTTACTATAATTTTGGAAACTCAAGCTACTGAGGACGAACAAAAATGAAAAAGTGGAAACTGTCACAAAATGCGGTGGTTGTGTTATGTGTCCCACAAATCTGGATAAGAAAACGATGAATAAATGTTGTAAATGTTATCGGTTTACTTGCAAGAACCATCGCACTATAGTGGAATCAACGATATGTAGCTCGTCTAATGCACAAAGTAACTAAATTCAGTGAACCATCTGCATATAATATGTGGTTTCTTCTTGCGACCGCACTTTTTTCCATTCCTTTTTTTAAAAAGAAATATTAATAGTAAACTACCGCTCTCTTGTATTGTGGCCAGTATTTACTATATGATACTTGTACTTGTACTTGTATATGTAATAACTTTTAATAGACGTAAGCACTCAATAAAGGTTATCAACTTATGGGGTCACTTAGTTACCCCACCTGGCCTCTGCTGTTTTATATTTCACCTGGTCATCCGAAGATTAAGTATAGACACTCATAGTGCACTCCACAGCCAGCACGTATCTAAAATTTTCTTAATGACAGAGCGTTCTACTATAGTGTTTGAAAGAAAAGATAAATGTTCAGCAACGAAACTCTAAAAACAGGAACAAAGACTGCTAATGGATTAAATTATACCTATAACGTCCTCAGGCAGTTTGAATTTCTTTCATATTCTGTACTCTTAGGGAGGTCCAGAAAGATGATAGTCGCTAAACATACCTACAAGGTCGGTGAGGCTACACTTTTCATTTTAATTATCCAGCTTTTCTTAGATTAAGCAGTCAACATGTATACGGGAACTATCGTGAAGAAGAAGGATGCCTTAACTCAACAGCTTGTGTCGTCTAATTCTCATAGACTCTTCGACTCGGTTAAAAGTTGCTTGTAACATTTTGAGTTTATAAACTTCTGGTCAACTAAGAAATTTACTAATATGGCACTGTAAATATATGAGAATACAGTAACCATTACTTTGTCTATTAAGAGTACGGTTTTGAGCTTTTTTGCCTGAAGAGAATTTAAGTGGTGCTATTGCATAGTAGACTGTTTACTTTCTGGTATGAATATTGTATCCAAGATTAGTCTACTAAAGTGTGGGTCGCAACCCCATGGGGGCGCCGATATAGGGTTCCGGGGGTCGCGGAATGATTTACAAAAAATAATAAAATGCGTTTACAAGACATTTATTTCTGCCTTTCACAAAGTACACGCAAAAATAAATCAAATTTTCAATAAATGCAAGGATATGAACATAAATAACAGTACATGAGATCAAGTTGCAAAGTAAGAATATTAATGCAATGTATTTGTTTTCGGAAACTAACTTATCAAATATATTTTTTAGACACTCACTCTACCGTTCCCACATCCCGGAACCGTTTCTGAATTACTTCAGGGCGGTGCTGGCGTCCTTTACATACTGGCCATTCATGCAACATGCACCCTAAACTCAACAAAGAGAAATACGGTCGCCTCAGCCAAGGTTTGACACAGCGGTCGATTGAGCCACATTTCACTGTGACCTCGACTGACAGCGCTTGTTCGCACTGCCCCATCGATATCCCAGCTTTTTAGGTCTGTATTCGATTCACACACAATAATATCATTTTCAAATTCGATGCGGTTTCTTATTTTTATTTTGATGGCAGTTATAGACGAGAAACTTAATTCGCATAAATACAATGTAGCAAAAGGCACCAAACACTTTAAAGCTTTGTCCGTAACCTCAGGGTATTCTTGCATTCTCTTGGTCCAAAATTGATCTATGTTCTGGTAAAAGAAGTTTAGTTTCAACATTCCATCCCATGAAATGCCAATAGGTTTTTCTTGTATTTGTCGAAATTTCAGTTTCTTTAACGCAATTTTCAAAAATCAGATTTAGTATTCAGTATTCAGATTGTCATAAGTGTTTTGAATTTCTTTGGGGAAATAGTCAATGAGCTGGTGTTAGTTGTCCAAATTAACTTGCATATCTGCAAACACATGCTCAGAAATTATTACATTATCGTCCTTAACTAAGTGTTCCATGAGTTCTTGAACGCACAGGAATTAATCAAACTTCTTTTTTCCAACTGAAGTCGACCGGAAGTCAAGTTTCTCTATAAACCCGTTAATTTTCTCCGTGGCTTTTGCTATGTTAATCTCGTGGCCTTGTAAAGTGCTAATTGGAGTATTCAAGTTCACGAAAATATCAGCGAGGAAAGCAAGCCTAAAAATCCAAAGGAAATTGGAAAATATGTTCTCATATTCCGATTTTTCATCATGCAGGTATACCAAAAGTTCCGATTCTAACTGACAAACGTTTTTCAGGAATTACGTATGAAGAACCCAAATCTTCATACATTTTTCCCTTGTTGGAATTCGGCACTTTAATGACATTTTTCAAAACACGATCCATTTCAAAAGGAAAGATTGTGATGCAAGAGCTTCTCGATGTAAAAAGCAGTGTAAGCATGTAGCATTTGGCATTATCTCTTTTAATCTGACCTAATAAGACCTGATCGATGTCCAGTCATAGCTTTGGCGCCATAGAGGCGTATAGAAACGCATTTTGTACCTTATAAATGCTATAAACTGGGCACAGCTAGAAATATCCGTGGATTGGTCCGTCTGTAATGAGAAGTACGTGCGCTTCGTAATATTTTCAACAACTTCCGCTCTAATATTTTCTTCCATGTCAGTTATTCTTCTTTGGATAATATTATTAGAGAGGGGTATTGTTTTCAGCTTGTCAGCCTCTTTTTCACTAATAATTATTTGTACCATTTCAACAGCTGCTTTTAGAACCAGATCTTCAGCAATTGTATATGGCTTACTGGCTTTTGCAATGCAAAATACAACTCGATAAGTTTATAGTAGTGGGTTTTCATTAGCAGTAGTTGCTGAAGCAGAAGTGGCTTTCTTCTCATGAATGGAGTTTAGCTTCCTTCCAAAACATTTCACAGGCTTTTGTTTTTGTCTGCATGTTTGTTATTTAAGTATGGGAATAGCTGCGATGGCTTCATACTTCTTTTAACAACACTTCCCTACAAAGTACGTACTAATGTTTCTTGGCAATAACGGTATTACCATATTTGATATGTTTATAGCAGTAAAATGTATTTCTTTTGTAGTCTTGTACCTGCCAGATTTGAAAAAATTTTAATGTCAGTTTAAAAAATTTTTCCGCCCTTAGAAAACAAGTATATCACGTACTTAAGTTAAATATTTGTTATCGATTTATTGCACTCAATACACAGTCAGTAGTGCAGCACACAATTTAGAAATTATAAGTGTTCTTATGGGGTTCGGCTTCTTATATCAAGAAAAATGGAATTTCCAGATTATTCCTTTGCCATCTAGCGCCCCCTCGAACATCGTGGAAATTTCCGGAAACATGATAAAGAAATAAATAAATTACGCTGAGAAACTAAATTTGACGAAAAGGAGGTCGTAAAAATCACTAATTTATCGTATTGAATTGGTCTAAAAATCGTCTCCTTTAACTTGAAAATGTTGAACAAGTTCTTGTGGATTTCTAACCTGTTTCTGCCCTTGTTCGACAGCCAGAAGCTTTTAATCCCACAAGGCACTGGTTTTGTCAAATTTAAGTTTTACATAGAAACACTGATCTTCACCTATTCGGCCTATTCGCAAATTTTTATCCGTCTATTTTATCGAATAAGCTCCGAAACTTATGGAATATTCAATTCATTGACTGTGGTGGCAAGATTTCCAACATGGGAGATTTGATATACCGGTTTTTATATAAATACTATTACGCCTATTAGCTGTAACTGATAACAAGGAGCCCTTTGTCCTTATTGCCGGGATCACCAGAGAAACAACTACCCTTATATAAAATGATAGAAGTTATTAATTCCTACGTAGTATGACTAAGACTACTACTACTACTGAGACTATGACAACATATTCAAAAGCATTGTACTAAACTGCTTATAGCGCCATTGCTAGGTTTGTCATTGCGAACACCCTCTTTTATTAAACACCCACCAACAACTGCCAACTATTCACTATCTACCATTCTCTCTTACTATTAACTAATTCAATCTTAAGTGTCCTTTTATAAACTCCCTTTTGCGCCCATAAGCAATGACCTGGTTATTAGTTAATTTCCCTTATCAAGCGTATTACTTATTGCACATTGCCTAATTTAATATTCTAATGTTCTTTGAATTTGCTGAGTAAAGTGACGCCACTACTTGCAACATAAGTGTGTATGCAAGTAATTGAAATTACATTACAGCAGCTATGAAGCAATAATAATTTAATTTTGAACTTTGGATATTGGGTTCGTAACAATACAATTTGTTATAAGTCAGAGATTTATGGTCAAATCTATACTTCTCTTGTATATTCTAATATTTTGTTCGTGGATTGCCATAGTTTATTTCATACACACTAAATGTTTTTAATGCGAACATTAAGGGGTATTTCTGTAAAGGTAATTTTCGTAGAGATAGTGAGGAGAAACTGTTTTCCAGTAAATTAATTCCAATGGAAGTTAATTTCCCAGAAATCAAATTTGTATGCCATTGTAGGTACCGGACTTTTGTAAAGGTGCGAATGAAACGTGACCCTTCTCACGGTTGACAAACTCAACTTGTCAAATGGCATACCGGAAATAGCCCAACTTACGCAATTTGGAACAAGCAAGAGATTGGTAAACCGGAAGAGAATAAGGTTTACAGTTATCGCATAGAATTAAATCCTATTATTGTCTGTGGGAAAACTTTTAGAAACGATTAATTGCAGCGGCATCAAGGAAGCTTAATACCGAGAAAATACTGCGCTTGTATTATTATCTGGATGATGCACGGCGAAAACAACGACCCAGACAAATAATAACCGACAAGTGTTAAGCCCAGGAAACCGTAAAACCGCTTTTGTAGCTCTCTCCGCTGAAAAGTGAGGTGCAGCAGTAATAAAACTTTCTTTAACGACTTATTACTGACAGTGTGAAAATATTAAGGTGCTAAAAGAAGGCTTATATTTATAATGGCGTAGCATTAAAAATGGATTTGTGAATGAATAGAAGACGTTAATTTTACTAGCCGGGATGTGTCGTTTCCTGGATTGGCTAGAAAATAAAGATTTTGTTATTATCTAACCACCTACAAATTCTCACACGACTTCAAAGTTTCAAATGAATGGCTTCTGTTCAGAATCACTTGTTCGTGTGTACCTGACCTAAGCAATGCATAAACGAGGATTAGTTTCATTACTCCGTTGTTCTTCAAGCAACTGCAGCGGGAAGCTTTACATAATTTTAAAATTTATAAGCAGGTTTTTAGCATGGCGTGAACAGACGGTGACGTACCGTGCGTGATTCACGCGTCCAGGGCAAACATGCAATTCTGCAAACTAACCACCCCAGACGATCGACTAAAATTACGTCTTTACAAACAAGGATTATTATTATAATCATTAGTTATTTTGTTGACGTTTTCGTTATTACGTGTCAAAAAGTTTTAGATTAACACATCATATTGTGTGACCGCCTTTAACGCTGAAGTGTGAAACAAAAGTATGTTAATGTTTTGAATGTTTCGACATTGGGGTGTTACGAAGGCGTAAGGTTTTATTAGGCAATAAAAGTAACAAAATAAACGCGGCTTTCGAATTTCAGAGACTATTAAATTTTAAAATATTTAAATTTCTTATCAGCATAATGTCGGGTGCTGTTCTTTTATTTCCTTCTTAGATATAAGAAAGTAAGGTGATTGTAACGCTGACTTAAATTATCTTGCATTATGTTCCACGATCTTAAATCAGCATAGTAACACATTGTAGGTAAGTGATAACAAGCATGGAATATATGTGGCCGTTCACAATGTTGAAAACGTAAACGTCGAATACAAAAATATCGAATAAAGATAAGGTAGCATCGGAAAATGTAGACAGCAGTGGTGAAAGGACATTAAACCAAAAGACAGAAATATCAAATGTAAAGACCAATGAGCAATTTAAATCTAACTTAAATTACTAAAGTTTGAAACTTATAACTTATAACAGAAGAATTTGAGATTAAAAGAGGAATAAAGCAGGGAGATAACCTAAGCCCACTGCTGTTCATAATCATGATGGACAAAATACTAAAAACAATAAAGACCAAAGAAGTACTTAACACAGTGGTAGGATACAGGAACCTACAATCCATTACAATGAACAGTATGATGTATGCAGACGATGTAGTCATAATAGCCGACACGAGAAGAAAAATGCAGAACCTCTTAGACAACTGGGCGAATGAGATAGAAAACTTGAAGATGGAAATAAACACAAAGAAAACAAAAGTGATGATAATAAATGAAATGCAGAAAGAAAACGGGAATAACGAGATTACATGTAAAAATGCACCAATAGAAAGAGTAACGACAATGGAATACCTGGGGACCATCCTAACCAGTGACGTCAAGATAGAAGCAGAGCTAACCAATCGAGCAAATAAAGCAACGAGGTTATACTATTCGCTGAACAAAACAATTTAAGGCCATAACGAAATTAACACGGAGTTTAAAACAAAAATCCACAATACAGTTACACTACCCATAATCACATACGCAGCGGAGAACTGCACATTACAGAAAAAGCACGAAGGGAAAATAGATGCTATAGAAATGAAACACCTAAAGAAGATCACGGGTATCACTAAATGGGAACATGAAAGGAATGAGCACATAAGGGAGATTATCCAACAACCACCAATAATGGAAACAATAAAAAGAAAACAAACAAACTGGTATGGACACATATTGAGGATGGACAACCAAGGACTACCAAAGAAAATACTAGAAATGGGAAAACCGAACAGAAACAGAAGAGGAAGACCAAGAAGAAGATGGTTGGATCAAATAGAGGACATAGGAAGGTCAAAAGGGACTACCTTAGCAGAAATGAAAATTTTAGCGCAAGACAGGAAAGCGTGGAAAGAATGGACAAAAGGGGGACCAGACCCACTATCCGACGCCTGAAAGGGCAAAAGGAGTTTGCGAAAGAAGAAGAAGAAACTTATAACTAAGGTATACTCGTCAGTCCTTAGGTTCTGACAACTTAATTGCAGCACTTTTAACGTGTACACTAGCACTCTTCTCTGCTTTTACTCTTCACTGCACCAACTCAAACTGTTTCGTTTCCTTCAGTCTTCTTACTATTCGTATGTTGTCAAGGGGCTGGATTGCCTCGATGTTCACATGTTAATGGAGTCGTTCATCGTGACTGTTGGCGAACTTCATTGTTTGGTCCGCAGCTACCATTTGCAAGTCCCGATAGAGGTCTCTGTTTCTGATATACCAAGGAATATCAGCAATGTTCCTCAGTACGTTGTTCTGGAATCTCTGGATTATCCCGACGTTGATGTGTTCGGCACAGCCCCATAGCTGAATGCCATAGGTCCATACAGGTCTGAGTATCTGCTTATATATTAAGAACTTGTTATGTAGAGGCAGAATGGAGTTTCTACCAATCAGCTTGTATATATTTCTGTACCTGATGCCAACTGCATCTCTTTTCTTATTTACGTGAGCTTTCCAGCGTAGCTTTGCGTACTTCGCTGCATTCGAATGTGGTATTTGTTTGTTATTTATGTTGACTGGTATATGTTGATTGACCTTGTTTGTGAAATTTACATGTATCGATTTAGATTCATTTAGTTTGATTTTCCATCTTTTTGTCCACTTGTTTATTTGATTTATAGCATACTGTAATTTATCTTCTACTGGCTTCTTCGGTCCTGTTTCCCACTGCTAAGATGGCAGTGTCATCGGCAAAAGCGGCTGTGGTAACATTTTTCAAATTAGGTATATCGCAGGTGCGCAATAGGTATAGAACTGGATCTAATCCGCTACCCTGTGATTACCTCGCTTTGATTTTTCATATTTTTGAATATGTTTCTTCCTGTTTAATTCTTAACAGTCTATCAAATATATAGGACTCTAGGACTTGAAAATGTTGTTTTGGCAGGAGCAGCTTCATTTTGGATGTCAAACCTTCATTACATACCTTGTCGAATGCCTAAGCTGTACCCAGGAAGATTATAGAGCAGAACTTTCTTTATATATTAATAATAATAAAAGGCAATTTCAACAGGTATTTATTTTTATTTTGGCTTTATACGTATTTCGACATACAATATGTCATTATCAAAAGCATTTAATATATAAAGTATGAATTTCAACGAAGTAAGGCAGCAAACAATTAACAGAACTTTCTTTGTTTCTTTTCTTCCAAAAATGTTTCTATAGTACTTGTTAATCTGATCAATTGTGGAATGGTTTTCCCTGAATCCGAACTGATGTGGTGGAATTAGATTTTCTTCCTCGATGATGGGTTTTAATCTTCTTAATAATAACTTTTTTAATAGTTTCTACACTATAGACCAAAGCGAAATAGATCTATATGACGTCATTTCATGGCGCGGTTAACTCAGTTTAGGGATTATTATGACCACTGCAACTTTCCACAACCTAGCCGCATACTTTAGCCTGAAAGCAGCGTTTATTGAGTAAGTCAGTTTAGCTACGGCTTTCCCCCGAAGTTATTTTAGCACTTCTCCTGTAATTAGATCAAACTCTAGGGTTTTTTTTTTCGGGTGAATATTTTCTCCAATCTCAGGGATTGCTTCTTTGCGAGATGTAAGTCTAATTTCTACTTCTTCCTGTACTGATACTGCCAATTCGGGGTATCCTCTTGATCTACATTCGGCTAGAATGTTTTCTCTAGATGATTTGCACACCTATTAGGTTTAGGTTCATTGTTTTGCCCAATTTTTATCTTCTTGTCTTATTGGTAGAATTTGAATTATAAGTCTTTTTAGCCTTTTAATAGCTTTCCAGAGGCACTAATTGGTGCTACTATAATTCGTCAATTCTCTGAAATAAGCACTAATCCATTCATTTTTAACTCATTGGATTTCTTTCTTTAGCTGTTGAGTAGCATTATTCAAGTTTGTTTAATGTTCTGGAACTCTGGTTTGCTGTCATCTACGTTTTAATCTTCTTTTCTATGATTAAATCCCCGATTCCTTTGCGATAATTGTTTCCTGTTATTTTTCTTCTAATATTAGGAGTGTTATCACATGTCGCTTTTTGGATATGTTTATTATTATAAAGAAATTTATAAGATCCAGTATCTTATTTAAATCGGTAATAGGTGGCCTTTCCTATACAAAAATGAAATGGAAATTATGTCCATTTTTTCAATGCAATATTCGTTAACAAAATTTTAAATGAATATTATGTCAAAGACAAACACGCCCATTACAAAATGTTCAACCAGTATTAAGTCGAAAGAAGAAAACGTCAAATGCAATACTGCCAAATAGAAATAATGTTCACTGGCACAAATTGGAGATAGCGAATACAGCAAAATCACATAGATATTATGTCGACAACGGAAACATGGAATGTTAAATGTCTCAACTCGGGAACATCGGAAGCAGTAATGTCATATACAAAAATGTAAAGTTATATTCTATGGCGAAAGTGTTAATGCAATAATGGGGACTACATGAACGTCAAATGATTATTATGTCAAATACAAAATGTCCAATCAGTATTAAACTGAATAAAAAAATCGCGGAATGCAATAATTTAAAATGACCCTTGTCAAATGAAAACAAAGTGAAATGGAAAAATGTTGGCTACTATAACGTCGAATAAAAAGATATCAAATGGATATAATACTGAATACCAAAAGCGCCGAGTAGAAAAGTGGAATACATATATGGCAAAATATTGAATGTAAAAATACGGAATAGAAGAATATCAAATGATTATTTTGTTGGATGACGAAATCCTCAAATGCAAAATGTCTAACCAATATTAAATGGAGTGACAATATATAATATAATAATGACGAATAGAAGCGGAATAGCCAAATTTTGTATGCAATTTTGTCAAATACTAAACTGTTAAATAAATATTATGTCTATGAGGAAAACGCCGAATCCAAACAACACCATTATTAGTCAATTGACGAAAACGTCAAAGGAAAATACATTGAATATCATAATGTGGAATTCGAAAACCCCAAACAAATATTAAATCGATGAGAAAATCGTCAATTACGTAATCTTCAAGCAGTATTTCATTGAATGACCAAAACGTCGAAATATAGCATTGAATGGCCAAAACCTTGATTGCAGTACAACATTTTCTATCTACTAGTATTTGATATTTTTGATTGCCACCATATTTTGTTGATATATGCGTCGTTCATCATTAATCACGTTCGATAACCAATTTTAATTCGTCCTTAGTCGAATCAGAAATCAGAATTTTTAAATCACCAGAATTGCATTCGTCCTTTTTTTATTTTAGGTTTTCGCATTCAACTTTTTACAGTTACACTGGGCTCCCATAGAATCTTCGCTTTCTATTAACTTCTGCAATTCACGCAAATACGCAGATAGCGCTTTAAGGCTGCAGATTCCTTCCAATGTATAGCTAAGTATCTCAGTGTGGTTTCAGGTGTGGGATTGTGAGTGACGCTTTGGTATTCGAATTAAAATTTCGAAGGCGGTTTCTGAGATCACACTGTGGTGCTTGGGTGACTACCTAACTAACTCTAAGTAATAAACGGGACCATATATTTATTTAATGTTAATAACAAATTCGTTTTGAAAATGGTCGATCGTACAATGCCTTCTAAGATGCATGTTGATTGTTCGAGATTTGCCCTGTAGGCTAAAAATATGTCTGATGATGTCTGTTTGGAAGATTTCGAAATTGAACACAGTGACGAAAACATTGACAAAGACTTTGTGATTTAAAGTGATCATGAAACGAAAACGGAACGTTAGCCAAAAGTCACGCCTCTAATGAAAATTGGGATAGAAAATTTAAAAATTGCCGAAAAATTGCAAGTCATATTCGTCCGAGTATTATTAATACCTGCGCAGCAACGACTAAACAAGGTCCCTGCGGAGCGTCTGAAAAAAAACCTACGTGCTACAATTGCTCACAAAATTTAAAGGGGAAGATCCAGAATATACTGCTGTACTATTGCATCCCTAATGTAGATGATTTACCTTAGAGCTAATATTTAAAACTATTTCATGCAACAAGATTTAGTGTTTTCTAAATATAAGATTGTTATTTTAATAATTAAGATTTAATTAAATTTTGTGATATTCTCCTTTCTTCTGATAGGCAGGAAAAAGCCAGATGACTTGCTTCAGATATGTTTATATTGTCACGTTCCCAAGTAACGCTCGCTAAAAATTCATTTTTTCTTCTTGCTGCCTAGCAACCGATGTAAAAAGTTGAAGTTTGTTGATCATTGGTACAAAGTGATTTTTTAAAAAGTCAATTGCAGTAGCCTAGGGATTGTCCCGTCTATATTAAGCTTTAGAATCTGACAATATGAAAATTGTAACA
>JABXWE010057525.1:0-13587 GCA_014611495.1 Limonius californicus | reverse complement strand
AAGTAACTGATTAACTTACTTAGTTACTTTTTTAGAGTAACTTACCGAACACTGTTTTTATTTTAAAATAATAAACTAAGTGAAGAAACAGTGCAAAAATGTAGAATACTAATTATTGAAAACCAACGTAACATAATTGGAGTAAATACGATAGCTAGAAAAATGACAAAAGATGACATACGAATAAAAAATTTAGTTAACAGAAAGGTTGCTAGAAGAAAAGAAAACCATGAGAATTTTTCAAAGACAGTTCTTATTGCAAACAAAGACAAAATCTTAATAATAGTCTAAGAATGATAGCCGAACTATATAAATCAAAAATAAAAACTGAGATAGTTCAAGACGAACGTAGGAGAAAAGATATAAAAGCGAATTTCAAAGAAATCCCGTTGCAGACGACATAAGAAACTACAAACGCCCCTGAGAAATTATGGTAGACGAGATACTAAAATTGTTTAACAGCTATCTAGAAAACAAGACATCCCTAATACGTGAGCGAATTCCATTGTCATACTAATATACAGACACCGTCAAAAAGGAGTGATTATTTTGTTTCCTATTTAAAAACTTATTTCCATAAGTTACAAATTTTAACAAAACGGTGTCTTGAAGAGGAAGAACGGGAGATTTATAAATGAAATATTGGTTGGCGCAAGTAGCCTTTGTCATTTTTAATACAGTCTGCTAAGCAATCGACGAACTTAGACATCACTCTAATAAATAATTCCTGTGGAATAGCTTGCATTTCTGCTTCAATGCATGTTTCAAGTTCATCAGTTATTCTTGGCTTTACGATATATACTTTACTTTTGGATGGCCAATGCAAGTCGTCATTGCAAGAAATCAGACATGTGGAATATCTTCCCATAAGACCTACAAACAAATTCTTGCTGTGTGGCTAAGTAAATTGCTGGAACCAATACTCATCTCTCTCTTCTCCAACTCGTAGCAAGAAAATAATTTAAAGCATGTTTGAATACCTTTGAGACGTCATGGTTTTTCACCATTCTCCTCAAACAAATATGGTCCGATTATCCTTGATGAAGAAACAGCAAACCAAACAGTTACTTTCGGCGAATGTAAAGGGTTTTGATGAAGTTTTCCAGAATTTTTGATTACCCAGTATCGACAGTTTTGTTTATTAATGTGTCCATTTAGAGAAAAATGTGCTTCATCAGCCATGAATATGTAGCGTTCCGCATGTGAATTATCATTTCTTAGTCGTCAAAGTTTATGGGAAAATTCAATTTAATTTTGTTTGTCTTGATAGGCCAATTTCTGTATTACAATCTTGTAAGGATGAAATTTCATTTTATTCAACATTCATCGTGTACTTAGTTCTGATAAATTCAAGGCAGACGCATGCTTACCAACACATCATTTAGGACTTCGAAGAACTCTCTCTTCATCTTCTAGATTACACGCAGATCGAGGCTTTCCAGTTGGTTTTTCACTTAGAACTCATCCACTATTTCGCCAATAAACGTTGCACTTCGGTAAATAAATTAACTTTCATAAATTGTTCACCACAAAAAACACGTTGTGGCACTGGCCATGCACCCATGTCTGTCCAACTGTCCAAAAATTATGAAAGTGTTCATACACATCTTCAAAGACTACTCTTTAAAATAATACAAGCCATATAACGATCGCTGTACATTTATTTTTTTATTCACAAAATAATATAATCAGTCCTTTTTGAAGGTTCCTATATAATGTCTTAAAATAGTTTGTTAATTTACCTGCGTATATATCTTATCAAACCAAATAATCAACATATGTCCGCAAATCAACTGTTTCATAGAGATAGAGGCGATTTTGTATTTTAATCAATAAAGTGCAATAGTATTTAGGTCAATATAAGTTGTTTACATTACTGTCAGTGTTATTAGTCAGGGTACAGTACTGTACCATCATTTCTCTAATATATTATAGGAGTATAAAAATGCTGCCTTACATCAATGCAGAAATTGCTGATGTGTATTTTACGTATGATCGTGTAAATGGAACGCTTATGAAACACGTTCTGCTTATACCAAAGTATTTCCTAATCGTGTTCTTCCAAATGAAAAATTATTTAGAAAATTACACCAACGGTTGCGCAAAGTTGGTTTATTTGGCGCAAGGAAAAATGGCGCCAGACTGCCTAGATCTGCTGATTGATTTGAAAGAGCGAGATCGAAGACACAGGTTTCCAAGCATCTCTAAACACTGCAGCCATCATTGGCTTATTGTACACCCTAACTAAAAATTTTGCCTATCTGGGGTAATTCCAACTCCACGAGTGATTTTTAAAGTGTTACACATCTCAGTGGCACGGGGCCTGCGACTTTACTTCTTATTCGACAGAATGCGCATTTTCAGATTTTTCCCCGCTAGAAAAATCTCGCCGACCTTGGCCAGGTTCGATCCCGAATCCCTCGGAGCCTAGATCTGTTTCTACTGACGAAGCAGAATTCAATGATTTAAGAAGAATACAAGAAAACGCAGGTAACAGCACCAGAAGACTTTTAGATCCAAGAGACACGAGTTCCAATCCGCCTGAGTCAGAAATTTTTCTGGCATGCTAAAATCTGAAAATGGGCCTTCTGTCAATTGGAAGTAAAACCGTATGCCCAGTCCCGTGCGATGTGTAAGACGTTAAAAGTCACTACTGAGGTTGGAACTACTCCAGATAGGCAAAATTCATACTTAGGGCCAAATACGGCCTAAATGCAAACATATGCTTGGAAAAAATCAACGTAGGCCTACCCATTCAAAGCCAAATTTACCAACCAACCAATTTGTTAACATATTCTTTATTGCCCTTGAATGTATTACAACATGTAGCTTCTTATGTACAAAACAACCAATAAACTTTCTAAAACTGGAAAAAACAAGCATTTTTTCTTAGAGCAGACTGTATATAAGAACCTCTACAATTTTTTGATACTTATCAACGTACGCTTAAGTTATTGTAATGGTTTTCATTCAACTGTATTTATATATGCATATATAAACTAGAATGGGCAAGAATTTCCATCTTCGAATGTGGTATTTAAGCTATGGTTAAATTAGCATGACAATTTGAATTGAATATCCTAAAGCTTTTCCCCAGTATTTTATAAATTGTGGTACATAGTCTGGATACAGTCTAGATGATATAAATTTAATATATGCATTTCTAAAAATACACATACATATTTAATCTATGAATTTTTAAAGAGGAATTGTTTAATATTTAAAAATACATTAAACCTACCACACAATTTACTTTAGCTCAAAAATACATTTACAATACCATGTAAAGCGATTTATTGCCCACAAAATCTTTATATGAATTTAAAAAAGGGAACGAATGCATAGACTATTGACTTTTTAAACCTGCCGCTACATCGTAATTTGAAACTAACAACGTTATATTTTTCAAACCTGTTTTTAATATCAAGAAAATCGGGTGATGTAATCAGTACATTATTAATGAAATATCAATAGTCAGTTTCAATAAGTGCGGTGCCTTTTAGATGGGAAACTCTTATTCTAACTTAGAGCCTTAAGATGTGTTAAGGCAAAGATAATTCATTCAAGAACTCGTAAAGAATCTATCCATAACGCATCGTAACACTAACTATTCACAGGTGCGAAATGTATGCATGTGTGTATGTTCCTCTTTCTCAAAAATAAACTTGGCAGCAGACCTTCTCTTTGAGGTTGTAGCTACATAATGAAGCGTTTTCGTCTATAGGTAAATTGGGTCAAATCTATGTTATCTGGTGAATAGAGCACGCTCCTAAAATTACACGATTAAAATCTGAATCACCCTGTAGAATTGCTACCCTTGCGCTATATTTGTGAATACCATTGTTTTCGTCCACTCCATAAGGCCTAACGTCACAAGTTATTAATAATATAGGTGGTGAAGAGTCACAAGTACGTAAAACGTTGTCACTTGGCATTTTATTTATTTAAGTTTGCAACTGTAGCAATCAGTAAAATTATGCTCTAGACGGCTGCAAATTATGCAGTGATTCTAATCTCGTAGACATTTGGATCAAATTCAAATAATCCTTAAGTAATTCTGAACAGTATTTTAACTTCCAGATTAATTGTTAATTGTTCTGTAGAGTAAATATGCTTTATACATCCGTTACATGCTTAAAAATCTACAATTTTACAAAATTTAGTTTTTCTGTATAAATCATTTCGATTGAGGTTTTTATTAGTTCGATAATATTTTTATGGCATTTACTCATACCGACTTGCCATATTTGCAGTTCATCTAAGTAATAATGTGAATTTCTTAATCCTATCAGTATTTAAAACTGTGGAAACTAGACTTAACATTGCAACAACAAAATAACTTGCGGAATGGGACGAAATGGAAATCACCCTTAGTATCAACGTAACTCTGTTTTAGATGCATAAAGAAGCAAGAATGTTAGGTAGACCTGCAGCATAGAAATCATCAGCTAACTGATATTAAACAGAAAAAAGGCACATCATCAGTAGGATAACAAACGAATGTGTAAGCCAGAATCTACCTGAATTTACGTAATTAACAATTATTATTTTAGGTTTTAGTTTTTTTTAGGTTGGGCATTGTCAAGGTACTTCCATAGATGTCAACTGTCACAGCACTGTGGCAGATGCATTTTTAATTTGTATTATTATATCAGCTCGCTTTATTTTTTTTAACACTGATAAAATTGCGTTCTCTCATAAATTATAGCCTCAATCCAACAACGAATAACTGGCACCCTACTAAGTCATAATTATACTTTACATGAAAGTGTTAGATGTTCATGGCCAACCGACACGCACAGAGATTGGGAACGGATTTATATAGGTGCTAGTATACACTTACAAAGGCTGTTTCAGACCACCCGGCCCACCCTTTTTCTTTTGAAAAGCAACAAATTGTGAAGTTGAAAAAAAATTTTACTAGCTAAGCTTATGCAAAGAATTTTCCGAGGGAAATCGGAAGTGGAGGAAACCGGAAGCAACTTTAAATTTTCAAAAGGAATCATAGATCATGTTTGGTACCATTGGATTTTAAAAGAAATTCTTATTTATTTGAAAAATTTCTGATTATTTTTAGAGTTGAGGAAATAATTAAAAAAAAAGTAATACGCTTTGACTGATATTGTTATTATAATTTAAAAATCGTAGTAGCTATAGTAGGACCAAACTTTTAGTAGCGAATGTTAAGCTGTTGACTTAAAGATAAGCTGCAAGTGTTACGGCCGTTAGAGGTAGGCTATCAAAAACGTAGTCAGGAAAATGTGAATGGCGAAATAACTCTGTTATCCAACCACAAATGCTTAAAATAATACTTAAATAATAATGTTTTGGTAAGGTACTTGCGTCGGGTACATTTTGTTTACAAACTTTTTGTAAATTAACACAATTTAATTTCGATAACGGTATATTAAACGAAATTAATGCCTTACATAACTCCTTATTACATTCTTTTTGTTCCGATTTTTTGGAACTCGTCCCTGAACATTAAGTCATGGTTTGCCGAGAACAATTGGTTCGCTTCCATTTTTCACATTTTGCAATATATGATGGAATTTTAGTGTGCTGATCTACCAAGGCTTTTCTCTCAGTAGACACCTACAATGGCAAATAATTAAATATTAATATAAGAACTTTCGATACTCGTTAAAAACAAAAACAAACACTACCTTCTTGTCATGACTTTGTTTTAGCTACATACATAATAATATGAAAAATAATTTTAACCTATATAAGAAAAATTATTTAACTTACCAGTTTGCTGCAAGCTCGACAAAATATTTGGTCGCTATCCATTAATAGTTCTGAATATGGTTTAATCGATGAAGAAATCTTGTTCGATTTACTCATTGTAGGTATATAATATGAATAATATTCGCAAGAGATCAACACTATCGGAGTATCGGACACATTGTAACGACGAGAGAAGAAGAATTCTATTATAGGGTTACTCATTGACAGAAAATACTTTGCAATCTACCAACAAAATGTAGGTATCTATAACACTCAATATCCACCCTCCATTGATAAACAAGAAACAAGTAATAAAATGGATTAGGTCTGTACTTCAAACTGTCAGGAATTCCAGGCACAGGTCATTAGCTGTCCAGTTGTGAATTGCCGGTGGTCTGTGTGCACTACTCGGTTTTTCATAATCTTGTTTTGACCACTTGACGAAAATTTACAAACGATTAATGCAAAAAGCCAAAATATGAAAGTTTATGCAACTTATGCAAAAATATGCAGCGAAAGCCCAAATATGGAATATATGCAATCACTAATTAGCGTTAATTAACTCCTATCAGTGTAATTCGTCCACATAATTGACTATAGTCAAAGATATGCAAAAATTAAAATACATGCGTTTTGCATATAATCCGCTCTTTACATAATATGACGTTTCATCTAACCAAATTATTCATCGATTTTGCGTACGGTAAAAATTAATCAACTTAAGGTATTCGTCCCGTAACCGTTACAATGCTTTCGCTTTCCATTATGTATTGCAGTTTATTTATAACTTTATATTTATATAATTATTATTATTATATAATAATTATATAAATCCCATATCTGTTATCAAACACCGTAATCTTTCTGGACTTTTGTAAGGAAAGTACATTTGTTTTGATATAATTTCTTGAAATATTTCACTTACGATGGAAACTATTTTTTTTAAATTATGATTAGTATTTCTTACGGTTTCCCTGATTCCTATATCAATCCTAGAACATTTCTGAGTAGTTCGTTTCTTACGGTGTGTAATACGCCCTTTGTTTATAATATTTTTCACTGTACTGCAGGGGACTTTGTCAATTTTTCCACACATTTCATAATGCTATACTGGATGCCAGAGTTCGGGTTTAAGTTTTCATAAATGTTTAAAATTATTTTCGCGCTTCAAGCTGCTGGCGTGTTGCACTTAAATTTATATTTTCACTTTCACTACTACTACTTACATGATCTATGTCTTCCTCGGTATCACTGCTTGCAATTTCTATAATTTAATTATTATCGTCGCTTTTGACAGATCTCCAGAAAGCCATAATGTAGCTGCAACCGCTCAAAATTACAACTAAGTTTACCCAGAAAAATAACCAAGTTAGCATACTTTCGACTACAAATGATTCATATTGCAAACCAAATTTAACTTGATTACCTACATCGTTAGTGGAAAACAGCACTCACTATAAAGATATATAACAATATTCCGGAAATAGATGGTCGGCCATCCAGTAATTTGTATTTAATCTTGCCTAAATACTTTTAGTATAACATTTTATAATATATACTGTAATTATAGCCAGTTTCAATAAAAAGTTGCATCGCCGGATTTACTGCCATTGCCAAGAAAGTAAAATGCGATCCTGACCATAGGCAAACAAGTACCAAGGCTATTGTTCAGAGATTACATGCTACCTGCTGACTGGTAATCGCATTTGCGTAGGGATTAAACATTCGCTACTAAAAGTTTGATCCTACTTTGCCTGCCGTGTAATACTTAACCGTAGTTCAATTGTTCTAATCTTTTTAAAATATGTTGTCGTGATGCTTATGTTGTGCTCAGAAATTACAATATTCTGCGATTACGTATTTTTCTTAAATCGTTTTATTTTTTATTCTTCGTTTTCTAAAACGCAATGCCTTTTTCTAACCAAGAAGGATTCGATATGCTGATGGTATTGGGTGAATGCCGCCAAATTTTAGCGATGATGAGCGTCTTTACGCTAGAAGGTAACAACAAGGTGTACATCACTCTTGCGAAGTTTTCCAATGTTTGGTTAATCGTGTGCGAACAGCCGATCAAATTCTGTGCAATAATAATATAAATTAATGAATCAGGCGACCCATTAGAAACGAAAGAGAAGCGGACACTCTCGCCACGTTGCTGTAAATCTCCATGATTATACTAGAGAAATATCCTTAGATTCCAGCATAAGTAATGCGGCCGTATTGCGAATTCTAAAATCTGCAGGTTCCCATCTATATCATATCAACCTTCATCAACAACTGAGCGTTAATGATTTAGAAAATCGTGTGCTTTTTTACAATTGTATCTAAGTAAACGACATAACTTTAACCGTCGCATTCTTCGGACTAACGAAGCTACCTTTAAAAGTAACGGCGAAGTGAATATACACAACGCGCACTATTGGAGAAAACAATTCCGTGGATGGAGGAAGTGGACGGCTAAACCAAGTGGAGCCATTTGGTGTGATGTCCTCAGATATCGAATAATTAGACCTTACTTCTTCGAGGGAACTTAAAATGAAATAATATATGCCGATTTTCTTGAAAATGTTCTTAGTGCACTGTAGCTACATGTGGCGGCAACAGGACGGGTGCCCAGCGCATTGTTTCGTTGTAGCTCGACGTTCAGTACAACAATTGTTCCTCAGAAGATGGATGGACAGGGAAGCACCTGTGGCATTGCCATCGCATACCCCCGGTCTAACTCCATTAGACTTTTTCTTGTGAGGACGATTGAAAGACCTCGTTTACCAACAACACCCGACCATAAGGTTGGACATGATACAAAATATTCAGGATGATTGTCGTTCCCTCTACCCGGAAGATCTCCGAGCAACCGATAGCGCTGCCAAAAAAAAAACGGAAGTATTTAAATGAGAAGGATACGAATTTTGAACATCTTTATTTATGAAAACGGGAAGAAGTAAATTACTGTTTAGTTTTTTCCTTTTTTTTTAATATTTTCTCAGCCCTAAGAGGTATCAAAAAAATTTTCAAGTCAAAAAGAAACCTTTTCAAATCCCTATCCGACGCTTCAGTTTAAAATTTCAAAGTTGTTTCTGGGTTTCCTTACCTCCGGTTTTCCCCGAAAAATTCTAGCGGTGCCAATAAATTCTTTGTATATGCTTTGGCAGTGAAATTTTTTTCATCAACAACTACAGCTCATCGCGTTTCAAAAGAAAAAGGGGTGGACGGGTGGTCTGAAACAGTCTGTACGTCTATTACTAAACTTCTTTAACATGGGCGGTCTACGGAGATTAATAAAAATTAGTGAAAGTTTTATATTCTACATTAATTTAATACAGCTTCTGTTTAATTGGAAATTTGTTGTTGTCAGTGAATTGCCCTTGGAAATAGCCAGCTATCTATACATCGCACATGCTGAAAATCATTTATAATGTTCGTCTTTCATTAGTAGGTATATTTAATCATGAATATTACGATTATTTTTAGAAATACTGAATCTAATCTTTCTAAATATGATGCATGTTTATTCCATTAATTTAAATATTTTAAATAACCCCTGTCTTAAAGCGTATATAAAATTGTTGTATTATCTTAAGAGCATCAATTAACTGAAAATCAAATTACAAAAAAAAAATAAAAGCACCTATTATTAGCGAAAACACAAACGGAAACGAACATCTGAAGCCCATGAAAAATTCAAATCTTCAAGGCAGCTTGAAGTAAAGCGAAAAGCATTTGCTCTCTAGATCTCAGATGAGAGATTTTGGGGCTTTTGAATATTAAGCGAGCAATTATAAAGTAGTAGGGCAGAGAGGTCCATATAACTGAATATTTTACTACATACATCGCACGTCCTAGATTGCTATCTTATTCTAGAATATTTATTTCGGCTACATGCGTAACATTTCTGTGCTGCATTTTATAGTACGTATACTTCTGTGATGTCGATTTTGAACTACAGTCAAAGCAAGATATAATTGAAATGAAAGTTTGCATTCTACGTTTCAACTGCGAGAGGGCTAAATGATTTTATTAACTGCAAACTATAGTTTGTACAGAAAATTGTTAAATCTAAGAATTGACTACTACAATTAATTTAATTGCAACGGTATTCACATAATTACTAAAAAAAGTAAAACGTAGGCTGAGTTTCAAAATGTAGGTTTGAAAAGCTTGGAATTTAATCCTTAAAATTTAGTTAAAATTGACTATATATTATATTTATAAAAATAGAATCTGAGCATTGCAACTACATCATCTATGCAATATAAAAATCATATCAACAGAGTTATTATAGTTGTCCATTTTACGGTTTCAAATTGTGACGTCACAATCTTTTGACTTATATTTGTTGTTTTTCGTGTATCTGAAATAATGCATATATAAGTTAGGCACCAGTGTGGCCCAGTGGTTAGAGTACTGGATTGCGGAAGGTCGGAAGTTCAAACCCCCGACTCGACGACTGGCGAGTGGCCTACTCAGTCGATTTAAGTAATTGGCAAATTGGGTACCTACGTTTGAATAAACAAATGGTAATAATACGGTTGTCTAATGTGTGATGCACACCACATCACCACGTGTCATTAATCTAGTACGCTAAAATAGGATATGAGAGCTAGGAGACCAGAGCTCTGACCTTCCGCCTTGCAGGTCAAACCCCTTAATGGGGCGTAGAGTAATATTATATACAAGTTAAATTGTATATGTTAGAGAGAATTGAATAGTAACATTGACTGAACTTAGTATCCATTTGAAGTGGTAAGATGGATGTAACTGTGTCGTGTAGTACATGTATAAAATTAATTAACAATTATTGAGGCAAATATTTGAAAAGACCGTAGAATATAATACCCTCTACCTTTATCTACTTTATCGATTTAAAGAAAGCCTTTGACTGCGTCAAGTTAAACAATGTGATCAATATAGAAGATGCATGCATAAACGACAGCAAGGCAGTGTATGTAAACTTCATGGACAAAAAGGAACAATTCTTTACAGTGAAATTTTTAAAATTTGAAAAATTTTCAAAATTGTTTTTCCCAAACTGGCTATTGATTTCAAATGAAGTCTGTCAACCAGAATTATTCGTACAATTGACCGCAAAATGCTTTATTTTCCTATTCTATTCAGTTGTTCATGGTTTCACAGTCCAAAGTATATTGCTTCCATTGTGCTGCCGAATATATCAGCAAACACATGTATTTTCATGGACCACCTGCTGGAGCTCGCAAATTGCAAAGACAGCGAAAATAATAGCTTTTCCTTTTCGACTTTTTCAGACTTTTACATTAAAAGTTTTCCCCTCTAAAAGATTTTCATTTTTGTTTGAGTATAAACTTAATTGTGCAGAACTATCATGCAGCTTCTTTTATAGCCTTTGTAAATTTATCTAGGACGAGTGCTTGAAATTGAAGAGGAATTTATTTATTAAAAAAATGACAATATTGCAACCATGAAGATGATATTATTTGCCGATTTAATACCTCGGCACTTTGTCCATGCATCCGGAAGCACCACACCGGAAGGAGTTTCTGAGTTGGATGCGCTTTTACTCTTAAACATTTAGGGCAACGTCGTTATTTAAATAAAATTTCTTTGTAATCAAATATTTTTTCATAGGTCTAAATAAATAGAAATGGGAAGCACGATCATGGCTGTATACAGGTATCCTGGATGTTGAAGAAATCCTACTGAAATTTATTTCTTGTTTAAATTATAATCACATGGATATAGAGCGTGTTTTCCGTTGACAATACTGAAGATGTATTGCTGGTCACCTTCCAAACCATGAATTGTTAGAAACGAACAAACATTAATATCACTTGCTACACAAAAAACCTTTCTTAATTTTCACTATTAAGTAGCAGGTGTATTTTTTAAATGAGTCGTCGCTGCCCTATAGGTTTGGACAACAAAATCCGTAGATAGCTTAGGTTAGAATCCTAATCAATTGTTGCATACACTTCCAAGATAGACCATTAGTTGTTTATCAGAAATGGTTGGCATAACTGTCAAGCAACATTACAAGAGTGGGAATAGCATTTGGGTGTAGGACTGTATAGCTCGTTCAAAAGGACGTGGCGAGACCTTTGTCAGGCATGACAGTTGCTTTAAATATAATCCCAACCACTACAGCGTTCAAGTAAGCTCATTTGACATTGCCCTCCCACTATTTTTTTTCAGCCTTGATGATATATCTTTCGTCGTGAATAACCTGTCAAATTGATAACCACGTAACCTTGTCCTAAAATTAAGTAATCGCATACTGTTATGCAAATACATAATAGATCTAACGAAACTTACTGTAACGACGTAACAATGATTTGGGAAGGGGAAATTGGAATTTACCTTACAAAGTGGTGTATGTTCTTTTAGAGACCAATCTATTTAATTGATTGTTTTCAATTTTACATTTCACAAACCATATTTTATAAACCTCAGCAGTCAATAATTATTATTGCTTGTATACGGTGTTCCATTTTGACCTCGGAGATTAGAATTTATCGCCATTTTCTAACCGTATAACCAAAAATTGTTTTATTTGACATCTATCGTCTACAAACCGAGCAAATTCATCATGCGGAAGAAGTATAAAAATCTTGCAAACCTTTTACGAAAATTTGCGTTCTGCTGTAAATACGATTTGTAAGTAAACAAAATTTCCTGGACTTGTCATTTCCTAACATGGTGACATCAATTGGACTTCTAGATCATGCAGTCTAATGCCTTTAGAGATTTTCTTCTGGGGCTTTTTAAAGGTAATCGACGAGCTCAAGAAAAACGTGCTTCATCTTATTGATGAGATTCGGCTGGAATTGTGCGAAAATGTAAATCTAAAAATTTACCAAAAGGGTGGCTCTTAAACAAAAGCAAAGCATAATTGTATTAACGATATTAAAATATTACTAATGTTACGTAACGGTGCACAAAATGGGTCATGACCAAAAATAACCTGCATATCTTGAGAACATACCGAGCTATGGAAAGGTCAATGCTAGGAATCTCGTTAAAATTTCCAGGTGTGGTAGAATCGCTACCTGGCTTCGGTGGTTAGCCACAGTAGCAGAAATAGGGCGACCTTAAATAAAAAAGAAACAAAAGGCAGCAAAACAAATGGATAAGGCAAAGGACAAAAGCAGCTAATGTGGTGTAAACGGCAGCGAAGCTAAAATTGACCTTTGCAAAGCATGTAACTAGAGGAGAACAAGAAAAGTGGTATGTATAAATCTTTCCTCTCTCGGAGGACGGCCCTATATGAGATTAACTCACATTAACGGTAGGTCTAAATTGAAAACAGGTAGCATAAAACTGACTCCGATAGAGACACGGTTTAGAAGAGGCGTATATCGGAAAGTGGATGTGAAACGCTATAAAGAAGAAGAAGATGTTACGTAAGTATCAAAAATAAAAACTTCTACAACTTCTTCAACCGCCAGATTTTCTTCAGTAGTTATTTTTCAATTTTACGATAAAGTTCTCATGAAAAATTCGGTCTCCAAAAAAACACGTTTTGCGAGATGCATTATATTTTCATATTTTAGTTGTTTATTTTGAAGAATTTTATTATCATGAGCCAGGCTGGGTTGGCTACCAATTTTTCGGGTTTGTCCAACTTTGTAAAGTTTTATTCGTTCACGATTGCCAGAATAGTTTCCGTTTAATTTAGGGTGCTTCCCGGGAAATTCCAGCACAGGTTTTAAATAAAAGTGTAACACTGATTTATATTGTTATACCTTAATATATACTATAAATATATATAATACATAGACTGCCATACAATTCCCGATTGTCAACTTTATCATGCCTTAGTCTTTGCCTTTGAAGGTAAAGTCTCAGCCTACCGACATCATG
Organism: Limonius californicus; assembly: GCA_014611495.1. Classification (NCBI taxonomy): domain Eukaryota; kingdom Metazoa; phylum Arthropoda; class Insecta; order Coleoptera; family Elateridae; genus Limonius; species Limonius californicus. The sequence goes on along the minus strand of JABXWE010057525.1, from coordinate 21 downwards.
TTGTGGCCGGGTATTGGCCAT
>JABXWE010057523.1:0-21661 GCA_014611495.1 Limonius californicus | reverse complement strand
TCTCTATGCACTTAGGCCACATTTTGTATGTCTAAAAACTATTAAATCTGAGCTATTTAATCGAAAAATGGCAATACTGTAGCAACGACTCGGCAATAGACACGTTCGTTTCTGCTTGTTTTTCAGTGCAAGCCTCAACTCAATTACGTTAATACGTTTCACACGATAGCAACTTTTGTAAGTGTGGATAACAACGACGCGTTACAAACATGGTACAACGAAATCTTGAACAGCTTTACGCGATCGGGTTTTGCGTCAAACTTAACGAAAGTGCAACAGAAACTTACGGAAAATTAAAACGGGCTTACGGAGAGCACGCTAAAAACGAGGGCACTTATTGCTAGATGGCATTTTTTATTGCCTTGAGGGTGTGTAAGACAAATCTCGTCCAGTTCTGGAAGACTCGCACGTCAAAAACTGATGAAAATGTGCCCAAAGTGACGGGCCTCGTGAGATTTGCTCAATGTTTTACAGTCAAAATAATCACTAGTGAATTGAATTTGAATCACCAAACGAACCAAGCCGTTCTCAACATTTTGACCGAGGAATTTGTAGAAAACTGATTCCAAAAAATTTCACCAACGAACAAAAGGAAAGCCGAAAAAATGTGTACCTTCCTGAGTCCATGTGACTTCTTTTTTTCCCAAAGTTCAAAGTGAAAGGTCGTGATTTTGAAACTGTGAACAACATCTAAAGTGGTGACCAAGCAGTTAAGGCTGGAGTTACTTAAAATAAATAGCAATTTCTGTTAAAGACTTTCAGCACTGCTACCGGGAATAGCAACACCATCTCCAGTGGTTTGTGGCAGTGGGAAACTACTTTGAAGGCGATAATGTTGCATTGTAGTTCAGTTGTTAATAAAAGAATTTGTAGCATCAATCTCAATACTTTTTAGACACTCCTCGTACAACACAACAACATATCTTGAAATAAAAATATGAAATAATTAAATTGTTACTATTTGTACAGCAAACTTTTTTTTTATTTGAGGTATATTTTAATGGTAAGATTAGTTACTACATAGCTGTGGGTAGCCTATTTTGCATATTCAAAGCGGTATGAGATATTATTAGCTGTTCATTATTATTATGTTTAGAAATAATGCCCCATTAACAATTTCGTTAATAATGCAAATTTGAACAAAATGCGTTTTGAACAAACAATGAAAGAAAAATCCACAAAGACATCATGCCGAACTTTTAATATGGTATTCTACAATAATTGAATATAACATTCTCAGTATAATATTTACATGCAAGTTATTTTGAGCTTGCAACTTCATTTGGGAGTAGCCGATAAAAATAAAGCGATTGTTAATTAAGTTAATGATCAAGTTATGTGTCTGTAATAAAATTAACACATAATTCTCATGATTGCGGCCATACTGACTTTTTTCTACAAAGATTTGCCCTGACGCGGCGCATCTCTATCTCACTATCTTCACCGTATTTAACGGTTTCATCCACATCTCTATGGTTCGATATAAACAACAATTATGGTTATCAATGTAAAATATAGTATGATAGTAATGAGTATGGTCACAAAAGTGTCAATAAAGGTTAGCCATGTAAAACACAGCATGTAAATTTATTTAAGCTATGCACTTTATAACTTTTAATACAATTACTTATCAGCTGTTTGAGTAAAATACTGTTATTGCAAAGGTTTGTAGTCTTAAGAGTACAAACTATTTACCTCTTAGTATTATACCAGTTCACAAACAATGAGTAATCATAACGGTTAGAATTATCAAATGTGTTTTTGAGACCTCTTGTTCTCTGGAAAAGTTAATAATTAGATTACTTGACAAACTTAGTTTTTTACAATAGCTATCTGGTGATGTTAAATAATCAGATGTTGCAGTCTCCCTGTAACATACCCTAATACCATTGGACGTTTTTATATTGCCATGTCAATAACTAACATTTAACGGAGAAATTACCGAAATCTCAAAACTGGATAGTACCATTACAGAAGCGTATGATACAGTACGATCGAAAATAATTGAAGGTGCCGCTTTATACTGATTTTTTCTTATCGGCTTACTATTGTCTTACTATGTCCTTGAATGATTCCAGTGACGTACAATAATATTTCAATCATTGCAAGAAATTTAATTACCAAACTAATTTTTATTTTACGTAGGTTCATTTCTTGTTAGTGAGTTTCGAGGCAAGATACACTAGACTTCGCTCATTTTTTGGCGTGCAATAATATTTTCAATATTTCGAGAAAGTTTTCAAATATTACCCGAAATTTTCTTGGTAACAAAAATGTGCGCACAATATTTTTTACAAAAATAATTATCCATAGAGACTTCTCTTATTGTAAATTTTTATATTGCACAAATTAACATGCAATAAAAAAAATATTTTTATTTTAATTGCCATTTAAATGAATAAAAACGTAATATTTTCATCAGATTTTTGCGTACAATAATAGCTTACTTTAAAAACATCGCTTAAATGTTGCTTACAATAGTTTATCGAATTATCCTTCGTAATTGTCTAAATAAAAATTAATCTTGTGCTTCATATTTTCAAAAATGGATACTGTGTCAATGTGATTTCATTTATGGCATTTACTGTAGCTCCCTGTAATTGTGTGCAAACAATTGACGTGTATAACATATTTAAACACAAAGCAGTCGAAACGTGTTAAGTAGAGCGATCGCGATGGCCAGCAATCTCTGCCTAATATTCTGTCATCAAAAAATATCAATGTCGCACCTTCTAAGTGAGCCGTTGCACCATCTCGCTGGAAGAACCCACGCTGAAGTTCATCAGTTGATCTACAAAATAGTTGTTGTCAATAGCTGTCACTGAGATTCTCATTAAAACAATTAGCCCAATTATTTTTCTTCCCGACAACGCACTCCACATCCCAGTATTTTTTATAAGCCTTCTGACACGAAATGTAAATGTAAATGTCCATGTTCAGTAACTCAGTTACAAAAACAACGTTGTGCTCATTACCTGTTTGCAAGACAAACATCTTAATAATTTGTTGGGACTTGCATCCATTGTTAAATATCCTGTGGTATCTTCAATATTTAATATAACATGATATCAAATTCATTAAACAAAAATCAAAATTATTCACATAGCAACATAATTATCCCCTATTTACACAAATTTTAATGTTATTAGTTAAAAAAGGGTAAGGATGTGCCCGTTTCGGCCCTCTTTGTAGCTGCAGTTTATTTGGTAGGCGCTTTTAAGTGGACTTTTTAAGATTTCAAGAAGAAATAATTTCAGTGTGTAAAAACTCAAATATGGAAGGTTGGAATCATCTACTATCGCCTTGTATCGTTTCTAATTTATATTCTAACACACCTTAGCTCTTAGGATGTAAAACAATTTATCCGGGCGAATATTCTATTTTTATTTTCATATGTTTTTATTTATTTACGTTTCTACAACTATTTTGTATGTAGTTACGCCAAAAGTCTCTATTGCTAGGATTTACAATCGGCAAATTAAACCTAAAGTACAAAATTCCCTTATAAACAGCTACACACATTATTGGAAGAATTTAGTTACAGCAGTTCGTGACTACTAGGCACGTCAATCAAGGAGGATAATCCTATACAAAAACGCCTGCGAGTAATCAATCATGGACTACTAATCGCCAAAGTGATCTAAAGCCCTGGATCCTCCTCGCAGCTAATGATTTGAGATAAGTAGGTACCTACGTCGTTCAAAGGAAGTTTTTTTCTGACTAAATTTGGCCAAACATATTCATTTTGTAGTATTGACTAGAACGGACTTTACTGTAACGAATCAACAAGCAAATTAGCTTCTCAATCAAAATTAAATACCTATTTAAACAAATTATTCCTTTATAAAACGTCACTTCCTAAACATATTATTGCGGTTTGTGGATAATGTGCAATTAAAGATGTTTAATATAAAAATATAAATCAAACATTAAACTGGTAATGTACGAGTATAAATACTTAATATTAATTATATGTAGTCAATATTTAATCAATATGTAAAACACATTTGACATAAATAAGCATCATTCGGAAGGGTCCATATTGCTAATTTCGTAAATGGATAGACTTTTTGTTTTATTCGTTAACATTATACAGGGTGTCAATTTGAAAACGTACAATGTGGTATATCTTTGGAAGTAAAATAGGTATTGAACGTTTCTAGAACTTGGAGGGGGAATCATCAACACTCATAAGTAGAGTTGGGCCGATATGCCGTAGAGATAGTACATATAAGCACTAATATGTACCACAAAAATCCTTCAATATATGCACGAATATGCAGTAACCCATTGAGATATGCACTTATGGATGCACTAAAAACAAATTTTATTTATATTAAATTCCTAAAAATTGTGTATGGTATAATACAATAAATTCTGACATTTATTTTAAACTGTAATTCATAAGTTAGAGAAAGTCTTGAATCAAAAGCTGTCATATTTGTTAAAAGAGAAATAATACAATTATCGTTCTGTATTTTTAATTACAAGCATATACAAAAAGGAGCATACCATCACAGTAAAAAAATGTTGTTCAAATTTGAAACTAGATACACGAAAAATAGAGGAGAAATATAAACAACAAATTATGCATACAATATTCTATTTGCAAGCTATTCTTTATTAGTTGTATTACAATAAATAACCATATGTTTTCCAAAATTGTCAACTAAAAAATTCTACCGTTTATCTTCCAATATATTTGTAGAGCTGGAAAATCTTCTTTATGCATCACACGATGTTACTGGGCAATATTTAAACAAATTTAAAAATCTCCATTCAAAATATTATTTATCTATTTTTGAGTTGAAAGTCCGCTGTTTTTCTGAATTAAATCGGCAATTTTATTAATAATCTTTTTACATATTTTACTTTTATTTTTAATGAGAAAGGAATGAAAATTTTCGAATAATTCTAAAGAATCCACGAGAAGCAGGTTTTGTGTTTCCAGTTTATTAATAATTTTGGGAATTTCAGAAAAATGAGCCTTATGTAGGATAATTGAGATTCTAATTAAGAACTTTTCACAATACCTTGACAATCTGCCACAGACTGAGCACAACTTGAATCGAAAGAGTTAACAACAATTTTAAAATCAGTATAATATTCGCAATAAAATAAGAGCGGCTTCAATCCACGTTCCCCATCTGGTACGGATTGGCTGTGGAGGTAAGGGAACATCTTTAAAACCCGTTATTTATAAACTTCTACGTGAACTGGTGATTTTAGGAATTGCAGAAATTGTCAAATGGTTGGTTTCTTCGAGTTGTTTAACAGCTATCTGGAAGAAGGATTTCCGTTCAAGATACCAACAATAAAATTCGCAATATATCTTCCTTTGGCATCGCTGATTTCGTCAACCCTAAACCTAATATAATTATTCCAAATAGCGTTCCTAATTGTTTGAAGATTTTCTTCGTATAATTTTGGAATGTGCGTTCTGCAGGCCGTTATCCGAGAAACGACTTTTTCTTTTGTATATTTTTCCAAGAATTGTTTAAATTCTGGAACGTCCAAATTATTTTTCCATCAGACCACTATTTTCGAGCTACCGCGGTTTTAAAAATCTAAAAATCGCAGAAAAAGTGTTGAATCTCAACTTTTGAATGTTTAATCAATTGGTTAAACTTAATAATAACAAATTTTTAAAAACAAAGGAAGGTTTAAACTATAATTATGACGAGTACGTAATTACAACATTTGTTCAAAATGTCCGCCATCTGCTACTAAACAAGCTTCAGCACGTCGTTGTACTGCTCGTACATACATAGTTGCGTGCCTACCATCTCCGGTGTTATTTCTCGCGCTTTGCAGCTCATTCGTGTTTCGAAATTCGCGCATACGGACAGTAGGATCACAAAAAACAACAAAAACTGAATAAAAAGTTCCTCTACCATTTTTTGATCAGATCGGCACTTTTCAAGTTATCGTTGTTCGAAAAATCTGAAAACGGTCGAAAACGGTCTTCAATTTCAATTTTAAATGTTTGATCAAGTTGTTAAAATTAATCCAAGATGCATGGAAACCAAACTCCACCCCCTTTGTATGGCGTTGTCACTTCCTAATATTTACATTGTTGGCCGGGGGACGCAAAAATGTTGACCGCTAGATGGTAGCAGAATCGCTAAGGTATGCGGTGCCACCACGTGTAAATGCTGGTCGTCAGCGTCTACATGATGATGTAGCTCTTGATTTGATGAGAAATGATTCCTCAAGAAACACTAGGTGCGTTGGCAGAGAATTAGGAATTAACCATATCCGCGTGTGGCGTGCCCTAAAACGTGACCAACAGCATCCGTATCACTATACCAGGGTGCAACACTTGCAAGATAATGATGGTCCAGTTCGACGTAGATTTTGCGTATGGTACCTCGATCATCACGAACGTGACTTGAATTTCCGAAATTCCATTCTCTGGACGAACGAATGTTTGTTCACACGCGATGGCATTTCAAACGTACACAGGGAGTACCTTTGGGATAATGAAAATCCACATTCAACAAGGAGTAGAAATCACCAACACCGTTTCAGTTTAAATGTATGGGGTGGATTATTAAGTGATCGACTGGTAAGACATTTAAGCGTAATTTCCTATTCTTTTATTTCTATCCATTCCATTCCCTCTTTTTAGTTCATCCACATTTTGCCGAATCGCGTAAACGCACAAAATTATTTAAATTTCCTGCAACAAGATGTGCCGGAATTCCTAGATGATGTAGCTCTAAATGCACGCCAAAATATGATGTTTATGCACGATGGAGCGGGCTCTCATTTCGCGTTAATTGTACGTGACTACCTCGACCATTATTTCCCTGACCACTGGATTGGCAGAGGCGGTCCAATTGCTTGGCCGTCTCGTTCGCCCGATCTGACGCCATGCCATGCGACTTCTTTTTATGGGGTTACCTAAAATCGTTGTTCTACAAAAAACCAGTGGCCAATCTGAATGAGCTGCAGAACCGCGTGTTTCAGGCAGCGCGAGCAATAACACCGGAGATGGTACGCAACTCTGTTCGAGCAGTACAGCGACGTGCTGAAGCTTGTTTAGTAGCAGACGGCGGACATTTTGAACAAATGTTGTAATTACGTACTCGTCATAATATTATAGTTTGAACCTTCTTTTGTTTTTAAAAATTTGTTATTATTAAGTTTAACCAATTGATTAAACATTCAAAAGTTGAGATTCAACACGTTTTTATGCGATTTTCAGATTTTTAAAACCGCGGTAGCTCGAACAATAGTGGTCTGATAGAGAAATGATAGAGGAACTTTTTGTTTAGTTTTTGTCGCATAACACCATCCCACAGTCCGTGTGTGCGAATTTCGAAACACCCTGTATATATATATATATATTTTTTATTTTACACTAATAAGCATGCAAGCAATATTAAATGCTAAGTAAGTAATTAAACATAATGTACTTACAGTAAGTGCACATCACATCTGGCATAACCAGAAATGATACCAACTTCCGACTTTTTAAATGGATACCTCTAGTTTTTGGTTTTAATAATAGCTTTACAATAATGTATAACTTGCATATTATTTCTGCAAAACCAATCATGTTGCAATTACTTACAGTCACCAACTCAACATTAAATTTTCGAAAATTCATAATCTCAGACATAAGCTTCGCCAATAAATAAAAAGTAGTCTTTATCACGTCAGAAACGTTTATCATAATCGTTAGCTGTTTTTGAAAACCTTTTTTTTTCAAATTAACATTATTACTAATGTAAAATATTTGTCAGAATCATACTAAATTATTTATTACATTAAACACACAACATTTTTTTTATATAAATGAATCGTGGAGTTGCCAAAGGCAATTCCAAGATTCCCATCCCACCCAGCTTATCCCGGCTCAGCACATTTCGTGCTATTCACAGGTCTAACATGCCCCACCCTTGAAAAACCTCATGCCCCAGACACCACAAACACCCTGGGAAAGTGCAGTGCTCAGGATTCGAACCTGAGCGACTTTGGTAGAATAACTCCGAAGCCAAGCGCTGCGACCATTACTCTACCTCGGTCCCCAAACACACATTAAACTATTTTAAATTAAAAATAGACAAGTAAATCTGTGTTAATCCTGGACAGACTGTTTGATTAGTGTTTGTAATAGGTGAAAGCTTCATAAAAAATAGTAACCTTGTGTACCCTGATTAATAAATTTTAGTAATTGAGTAAAAGCAGTCCACAAAATCAGTAAACTGATCTTTAATATTCTACATATATTTGTATTTGCTGATATTAGTGTCCAAAGGTTCCAGTTACTGTCTTCACATTCTTATCCTTGCCTATACTCCATATATGTGTAACTTGCAACAATGCATTTGAGTACTTTGGAAGATCTTAAATAGTGCTTAAACAATAATTTGCTGCACATTAGTGGGACTATTGGTGGAATTAACTCCCAAATAATTAAATACCTAAACAGATCGTGGTGTGTAGTTTTGTTTGACGAACAAACAAACAAATGTTAACTTTTTAAATATTCTAAAACTAATTGGAAGATGCCAGATATGTAACTGCCCCTTGTGTACATTTAAGGAACTAATTTAATGGAGATAAAATACCGGGATGGTATGAATTTCATATAAACTGAAGAACCAAAAGAAAAAATTATTATTCTTTTTCCATGGTGTCCTAGTTATTAACGCACTGGAACTTGGATACACCATCCTAAAAATAGGAACGTATTGGCAACTTGGATAATATCTGTAACTTATAAGAACTAATAAAGTTATCACAACAAACATGGTATCCAATAAATATTTCGTAAGTATACATTTCGCACTGTATTTTATTTTCTAATTCTAGGTTGTATTTTGCGATTGATCATTAATTTTCGAGGATTGCAAACACAACGCAATAATGGTATATTCTTTTCTGCTACATAAAATCATATGGTTGGCCTTTAGCACCTGTTCTCTTTGTTTTTTTCTGTCGAATCACTACACCATTATACCCCCAGAATTTTACTCAAACACGCCGACATACTTAATAGCAGAATAACAACATTTGCCTCATATAAACACACATCCACTAATAAACTTTATCCTGTTTACGCCATTCTTTGTAATTGTATTTGTGCCATCTATATTTGCTAGCGTTTCTTAATTGAAAGACGACAATCGAAACACTTGTTAATTTAGTTATTCAAAACAAAACAATTAGAAACACTAAACTAAAATAAACAAGTAAGAATAGAAAGCTAAAACTCAATAATATAATTACATCCAAAGATATTTATAAAAAGCCAATGGGATATTTTGAGATCCACATTTGAAACGCCTTATAGGATGTATTACAAGGGCTTTGTATAATTAAGAATAAGGAATACAAGTAACCAACACATTACACTACACCTAATAGGGATGTGATCAACTCGTAAGATGAAAAATTTGTAAACAAATTGAAGTTTTTTTTTTAATAATAAAAATAGCAAACTATTAAAAGCAATGTTTTACTAATAAGACATTTTCAAGAATGCATCTGTTTAATAAAATTTACAACTAGACAACACACATTTATAATATTAAACATAACAAAACCCAAGAAAATTAAATTAACACAATGTCTGACGTATACCACTTTAGCTTATTTAACACTATTTAGCATAGTTGTGCAAATGCATAATTAAGTGGCATGTTAATCATCCTATGATGTTCATATTGCTGAAAAGTGGTAGCTGTTGGTAAAAACTATGAAACTACCACATCTTCACGGTTAAGTACAGAAGGTAATTTTCAAAACAATCCATGTAAATATAAAAAAATAAGCAAAGCAGTTTGCTTGGATCTTTCCATACTAATAATCTTAGCATATCATTATTAACATTCAATATTTATAAATTAAAATTATTATACAACGTGTTTCTAGAATAGTTAATCAACGTTTGAGAGCATATAAAACAAGAAAAATAAAGACGAAAATCATCAATAAAATTTTTTGAAAGAGCCAATACTAAGGGAGATACAGCCCCTTAACTGTCAGCTTCTAAAGATGATTTTAATTTAATATCTCGGAAACCATAAGTGATAAAATGATAAAATTTGGTATAGATAATAACTTTGTCTATTTAATCTGTCAATTACAGCATTTATTTTCATGGCCAATTCCTTTTTTTTTGTTTTTGTTTTTACTGAATTAAAAAATTTAACTGATTATTAGATTCAAATTGAATTTACTCTAAAACGGTGCGTTTTATCGAAGTTTATTAAGAGTACCTTTTTTTCTTAGAATACCTTGATTTATCATAATTTTCAAGAAAAGCATTTAAAAAATTGCTTACAAAAAAGTTAGAGGTAAATTAACCCTTCGCACTGCTCGCTAGAGAGACCCCTGGATAAGTTATTTCAATTATTTTATCTGATAAAATATGACAAATATATTATCTATACCAAATTTTATCATTTTATCACTTATGGTTTCCGAGATATTAAATTAAAATCATCTTTAGAAGCTGACAGTTAGGCAGGCTGCATCTCCCTTAGTACACACTTTTTCAAAAAATTTTATTGATGATTTTCGTCTTTATTTTTCTTGTTTTATATGCTCTCAAACGTTGATTAACTATTATAGAAACACCTTGTATATGCTAATCCACAAACCAGCAGGATTTAAAATATACTTTCAACACCAGATAAAAGTTGTGACCGAAAAGAAACATAACTGCTCTCATTATCTAGATTTCATCAAGTCATATTTTTGCCAAATTTTAAACGAAATTAATTCATAGTCGCCAGTCTTATTATCTTCCTAAATCTGCAATGTCATACAATCACATAATTGAATTTTTACAGAATTGGGAAACATTACTGTACTAATTTTAAAAATATGTTTATAATTATTTACAAATAAATGTGTAATGGATATACAAATACAAATTATATATATACCAAAAATGTGGTTACATACTGCACAAATTTTCAGGGTGTCTTTTTGAAGTTGAGTAGAACTATTTGCATATTTATTTCATAATTGTATTTGTTTTGTATAATCCACAATTCTCTCTATATTTGCTACTACACATCTTACGTAGAAAAATATGTTTTGATATATCCATAGGACAGTCATATACAGGGTGATTCTAAACATGTGCGAAAACCTTTAACCACTTATAGTTGACGTTATTTTATTTAACCTTAAATCACCTAGTAATTGTTTTTAATTCGGCTTTGTTACGGAGATTAAAGCATTCTTACATCAGTTCACTAAAATGTAAATAACTTTTTTGTTTCTTTTCCAATTTTTATAAACGTTGTTCTTTTGGAAAGCTAATGGGCCCAACTTCATTTCCAGTCAAGATGTAAAATTGTGTGCGAAAAGTGAATAAAATCTGACTCAGAAATGGTGTAAACATTTGTCAATTAGATGTATGTATTTAAATTGTGATTTCTAGTCAAAAAACTGTTAAATAACTCTAAACATTAAATTTTCAAAAATACTGTAGAGACCTTTTCTTTGAAATTAGCATACTAGTTCAAAAGTGGTAAAAAAACTCAGGTTAATGATCTCGTTTTCAAGATATACCCTAATTTACACATTTGTTCACGTCTGGGTCAAATTTCGTCTATTTTTCATATACTACTGTAAATTTGTTTTGACTAGAATTAAGTTTGGACTGTTAGCTTTCCAAAACAACAAAGTTTATCAAAATTGGACAAAAAACAAAAAAATTATTTGCATTTTAGAGAACTGATATAAAAAACTTGAAATCCCATATTTCCCTAATGTGTCGAATTTAAAAAACAGTAGGTACTAGGTGATTAAGGGATTAAACAACCTCGGCTATGCACGGTTAAAGTTTTTCGCACATATTTAGAATCGCCCTGTATAACTGTTTGTAATAAGGGAAAATGGATTTTATTTAATTCAAAATTTGTGTAATAATGTATTTTGTACCATGTTGCAGCACAGTACTGATACTGATAGTTAGTCACTGCAAAAAAATTCTAAATCAGAAGTTTCACAGAAACTAACAAAAGTGTTGGTTTTAGACAACTGTTATTTTCTGCACATAAAAAAATCAGCATTAAGAGTTGATATTTCAATGTCTAGTTAAATTTCCAGCCGGTTAAAACTCAATATAAGTCATAAACTAAATAACCAGGTAAATCTACCTACTTCCCCTGACTACATAATACGATAATATGGGCGATTTAATGGGGGCATTTAGTTTTTTCTGATGAGATAAGCCGGTCATGACAGATTCTTATGATGAAAGGCAGAGACAACTGTAATTGCTAAATAAGATTGAAATATTTTCATCATGCGATTTTAATTGGTAATGATCATACGCCTAATAACATATCGAAGAAAATGTCATTTCTTTATCAGTAGCATGAATTGTGCTACTGCCTCCAAACATTACAACAATTAAGCTTCATTAAAATTGACTGACGGCCATAGACCATATATTTAGAGAAAGGCAATGATGTAATATATGAACAACGAATTATGTACAACATGAATATTTTAACAAAAATAGTTTCAATTCATAGACAACTAAATTCTTGCACAGTTCAAACAATATTTTGTTGCAATTCGAACAGATATGCATTGAATGGCTAAAATGAATAAATTAAAAATAGTCCTCTACAATTTTGGAAGTTGCAATCAACAAATTAAAACACAATTAAATTCTACTCCAACTGATACAAGTGCTGCCAATGAAAATTTAATATAACATATAAATGTATAATTATGCCATATTCATTAAAGTTGTTAACCTAACAAAGACGGTAAGTTTTTTTAATTGTACCGTTTCCACCATCTGGAAGACCTTCCTTCAATGGCCAAATAGCCCCTTGGACAAATTTCTGTTGTTTTTAAACACTCTGATAACTAAAGTGGTTAAAATAAAGTCACGATTCTGAAACTCTATGTAAACCATTTTTCATTAAATAAAATACTATTCTTCAGAAGAACCCTTTACTTGTCAGAATAATAGGTAATAGTAGTGCACCAAAATAACACGCAAAACATATCCAGTGGATCTATTCTAACATTAGAGATACAAGTACAACAAAAGAATTAAAAAGCTTCAGGGTGTTTCACTCCAAAAATGTAATCTACTATCATTACTACAAAATCTACTGCAAACTGCAGCACATCAGTGAGTGCAACAACCTGATCGCTGCCTCAATTAACTGCCACTAAAACTAGACCTAGACTAGCATACCCTTACATTTTTTAATTTTAAAAGCTACTCTACTAAGAGCACTTTTTATGGACAGAAATATCTGAGATTCTTTTTTATATTTTTACAATTTTACATCACTTTTTAATTAATTAACATCTATATTTTAGATAGAATTTAAAAATATATAAAGGAAACAAAACTAAATAATACTTCACAATCATTCCAGTGACAAGTTTTTCCTGAAATATTTACATATGCTTTTAACATATTTCAGCAGTATCTCCATACTGTGCAATTCCAGTGAATAAGTAAAGTGATCAATATATTTTAATTACTCTGAGTGCTGTAAATTATCTTGCAATAATTACAAATATCACAGGGAATAAAAAACAGAATGCAAATGCTTTACAGCAGGAGCAAAAAACATATTTAAACAACAAAAGCCTTTGCATTAATACATTGCAAAGAAAAATTAACTGCCTTTTGTATTTGGATGTATAACAATTTCTATGCAAAATAACAAGGAACTAAACATAATTATATTTATCATTTTCAACTAAAAGTGTGTCAAAGGTCACTCTTAGCGATTACTGGAAATAATGCAAAATTTAAGTTTCATTTGTTTAAATATGAGTGTTGGTAATATAATATCAGACCTTATGTGTGTAGCATAAATATCACATATAAAAACAATAACACAAAACATGCAATAAAGGTTAAAAAAAATACAAATACATCTATTTACATTAGCACTGCAATTTATCTTTAAAGGCTTACATTGCAGATATATATTCCATTTATAGTTTTGGGTTTCTAATTATGCATTAACTTTTGATGCATGTACAAGTTTAAGTAAAATATAATTCTTTACCAGAGTTATATAAGGTAATATTGTAATTTTTCTTATTGACCATGCTAATTAGATGTAATACCCACGAAGACTCAAATTTCAAATAATCAATGAATAACGTTCAAAACTTCAGATAAGTAGACAATATTCTGTAAACTGGAATCTACTAGTAGAATGTATAGTTACAAGTAAACAAAGTATAATCACATATTATTGACCAGCTGTTTTTCACAAACAAATCCAGTTATCTACATCGTTTTAAAAAAAACTATAGATGCTAGATGCTAAGTTTACAAACCTACCAAATGCTTGTTCCACATTTTCATCAATAAAATTTTAAAAACTAAAGAGAGTTGCAGAATTTGCACAAGTTCAAAATAACTAGTAGTTTGAGTATAACTGGAAACACGAATGTGAGATTTACTACCTCACTTTTAGCAAAACAAAATTCAATCATTTAACAATTAAAGAGTATGATAATTTCGTTCAGTACGAGCTTTATAGAATTTAAATGCAACGAACCCTATAGCCATAAGTCCACTGGCTAATACAATACCTCCAATAAAGCTTGGACCATCAAATTGTCTGCTATGGTGCGGTGATGGTGCTACTGTTGTAACAGGGGCAACGGTTGTCACATTATGCTTGGGCGTTGTAGCAGTAGGTTTTTCTGTAGAGGGAGTAGAAGTACTCACCGTTGTTGGTGTCGGTGCTGTAATGTAAATTGATACAAAATTCACTTCGCATCTATTAAATGTTTTGACATAAAATTATAATAAACAGATGTATCAATATATTGTAAATTATGTTCTTCTATGTAACAAAAAAATATGATGCATAGTTTAAATTAGATTACATATTAAGACTGCTATTAGCTTCTAATATAAATACATAATAAAACAGTATGTTATACTGTAAAAGCAGATTAATTTTAAACTTATTGTTGTGTTATATTTCATTATTTGTTATAAATACATGGCTGCTAGCATTAAATATTTTCTGATGTTTAATATTTACAAGAAAAAATCGAATCCCAAAAAATAAAAAAAAATACGGTGATTAATAAATTGTACGCCAACTAGCTTCGCTTGAAACACTTTCCAAGACACCTGATTATAAAAAAGGAGGGAGGCGTAACATTACTCAAAACAGGCATATTTAGACATAGCCGATAGCATTACAGTATTGATAAGATATCATTATACATAAATTTGCTTTTGGAAGTTATACTATAATAACACATGGACAAGTTGATTAATAGTAACACCAAAATTAAATAAATGATAGGAAGTTATCTTCATTCTACTATTGCACTGTATACCTGTTAAACATAGTGATATAAAAACTGAAGGCATAAGTCGACAGTAGGCAATTTTTGTCTTGTATGTTGTTTCTCAAAAACCTGTTTCATCATTCACTGACGTCCTCTTATTACAATAATTTATTCAGGGATCCCAAAACAAAATACTAGTTTTTTTTTATTATGAACTTTGACTTTTAAAAATTATGATGTTATGGCTATGTGTTACAATTTAAAAAATGGGATTTTTGCAAAAAGTTCATTACTTCTGATAGATTAAAATGCAAGGTTAGACTTTGTAGATTACCTGTAGTTGATGTGGGCTTATCGGTTGGCTTATCAGTAGGCTTATCAGTAGGTTTATCAGTAGGTTTGTCAGTAGGTTTATCCGTTGGTTTGTCAGTAGGCTTTTCAGTAGGTTTAGTAGTTGATGGATCAGGATCAGGCTTAACAGTTGATGGAGTAGGAATAGGAGGAGTAGGTCTAGTAGTTGATGGATCAGGATCAGGCTTAACAGTTGATGGAGTAGGAATAGGAGGAGTATCTTTTACGGTTGTAGATGAAGCAATTGTGGAAATGGGTGCGACAGTCGATGACTGAGAAGAAACGGATGAAGTAAGAACATCAGGATATGGTGAAGTGGAAGTAACTAATTGTGAAGGCGAATTGACTTCGGGCTTGACTGGCGAATTTGTATCTGTTCCTGAATCCCTTGGCAAAGAACTGTGATCTAAATCGCTTATAATTAGCCGGGGATCTGTAACAAAAGAAATAATCTTCCTACTTGTACCTCTGATAAGTTACTTATTAACATCAATTGCTTTCAACGAGAACTACTTTATTTGCTGACTAATTCTCTACAAGGTTACAACAGTTAACTAAGGTAAAAAATAATAATTACTTACCAGCAGCTTTACAGCTAAGTAAACACATGAAAAAAGCGGTAATTGCAACATGACATTTCCTAACCACCATGTTGTCTACTTTTCAAAACACCTATACAGTTGTATACAGGAGTAAATTATTAATAATAAATACGTTACAAATATCAGCTGGAGTGCTGGAAATTATTTGTTGAAGGTGAAAGAGGAAACGTAGAAGGGGCCGCAAACCGGAAAACCAGTTACGTCAGGTTTCGTTACAAGTATAGGAATGTTACTAAAATTAAATGTCCCTAAAACAGCTGAAACTGCTAACCTGTTTACAATTTCCCATCAGAGACGGACTACAGTAAATTTCAAATAACACGTCAGCTTTCCAATACAGAGTGTTTCATAAAGAATGGGAGACCGTCATAATTTTCAATTTCTTCCAATTAAGTTGTTATACTTACTTTATTTTATTTATTTATTTTAATTTTATAAAGATGAATTATAATGTTTAGTAATTAACGGCAGCCGGATAGTTCAAAATCAAATGTGACCTTTTGTATCATTATATTTTTTCCTCTGTTCCTCCCGTGGATTAGGACCGTCATCTTGGAAAGCGAACTGCATTTAGGATATGACCAAATAAATTGATTACAGAGTCTTGGGATTGTTCTGATTCTATGAAAATTAGATAAATCTTGACGTTGGGGTTGCATGCATTATGTTCTTAAAAGATGATAGTTTGTAATACAATGAACAAATTTCACTAAATTAACACATTGGCTTCTTGGCACACAATATGATATCACGCGAAAGGCAAGAGGTATCAGGTAATCACCGCTTTTCGCAAGAAAGTTGCACGAATGATGATGTCTTCGAAAGTGAAATATTCCGAAGGTGAAACAGTCCTTCATTCGAATTTCTGGGCAAGGATAACTAGCAAAGTCAGTAAGTTGAATTATCTGTAAGACACAATGTAGTTACTAGTGGAAACTAACACACTATTCCAACATCACGTATGAAGAAAGTGTACGTCGTCATGCTTGGATATAGGAAAAGACTCCAAATTGGCTTTTATGCCAATCAGTCGCAGGTTTAAAAACCAGATTTAAAACTGTAGGAGCTATGCAGATGCTGATGCAGACAGTGACCCCAACCTGATGAGCATGCTGAAATGTGACTTAAAATTTGAAAATCTAACAATTAAAGAAAGATATAGTAACAGTTCGATAGTATAACGAATGAGACCATCAAAATTAAAGTAAAACTGAAAAATTGAAATGATAAATAAATGTTGTTTGACGATATTGCAGTTTTTCGAAACATCAACGCTATGATTAACTTTCGGCTTGTACCGCGTCGTCAATTAGAGGTCATACTTTAGAAAGTTCAGGTTATTGTTTGTGCACCTAAACAAAGTAAAATTTCGCAAAACTTAGGAACTGGCATTTTCAGAGTCTTTGAAGTACTGAATTCAAATCTGGATTGTAGAGGTATTTACACCCCTTTAACCCAATTGCACAGAATGAGTAATTCCGGTTGGCCCATCAGGCGGTAACAGGTGCACCGCATGGCCAAGAGATCAATCGTTCTTCTGGGAACTTTAGACGTTGAACTACTGGTGTCCAAGCTTTACTGAGCCTGAACTCATCTTTGCTGTTGATATTATTGGGTTGCTTCTCAATTTCACTTGCTTCCCGTGTTTTTCGTAAAAAGTAATGTGAAATTTTAGCCAGTAGTGGAGTAATCTCAAAGTCCATTTCATGACCAGTTATGCAAGTGTGTTCCGGCAGATTTTATAATGCGCTTATACTGGCAATCACTTAATACACTCTCGGAGTCTTTACTCGATGGAGCGCCCAGTTTGTCCGACATAGGTTTTGCCACAGGAGCATGGGATGTTATATATATACCGGCTCATTCTAAGCTTGATGGTTAATCTTCGGCTGATGGGAAACCATTGTCTACGATTTATTTAGCTCTGGAGACTGTTTTTATAATGTATCTTCTCAAAAAAGGTCCTATCCTGTCTGTCGTACCTTTAATGTATAGCAAAAACACTAAGCCGTCCGTAGGTGCGGATGCCTCTTTAGCCCTAGAATTTTCAGCAGTGTGGATTACTTTCTGTATTTTTCTGTTTGTATTACTGTTAGATTGCAATGTTGTCAGCATGTGTGTCTTCTCTTCTTGGGTATGTTTACTATCTAAGATTCGTTTCGCTCTTATTTCACAGTTTAAGCACAATGTTCTTCTGCGTAAAGCACTGATGTATTTGCATTTAAATACCTACCTCTATGCCTCTTCTTGCGTATACAGTGTGCCCTAGGCTGTCAGGTTTTCATGTATCATGTAGATTGTAGATACATCAACGAACGGAATACTGCCGTTGTGCTCAACTTCTATGGTGAATTGAGTTGAGGTGTTCTAGAAAGTGGTTCAAAGTTTGACGTCCGTGAGACCACAGACCACAAAGATATCATTCACATATCTAAACCAAGACTTGGATTTCAAGTCTGCTGTTACCAAAGCCTTGGTTTCGAAAGCTTTCAAGAATATATTGGCAATTACAGGTAACAACAGTAAACCCATAGCCGCTCCTATATATAACCTGTTCGTATAAATTGCCAATCCAACTGAAAAAGGTGTTTTTCAAACATATTTCGACTAAGAGAACTATATCTGCCCTTGTATTTTGTCTTTTAGTATAATTAGCACATCTATATTCTATAGGAACTATTGGGAATGTGGAAATATCATCAAAACTCACTAGAATATCACTTTCGCAAATACCTACTTAAACTGTTGATTTTCTGGATAAAATCACATAAAGAATCTCCTATGTACGATTTGATGTTGCCACTACATGGGCGGAGCTTCAATGTGTTTTTTTTTATTGGGTGAGATTTAAGACGCGGATTTCTAAGCATCTCTATGTTTGAAACTCTTAGCTTATTGTACAATCTAACTATGAATTTTGCCTATCTGGGGTAGTTCCAACCCCAGTAGTGATTTTTAATGTGTCACACATCGTAGTGGCACGCGACCTACTGTTTTACTTCGTACTCGACAGAAGGCCGACTTTCAAATTTTTCCCCGCCAGAAAAATCTCACCAATTTCGGCCGGATGCGAACTCACGTCCCTTGGATCTACACTCTGCAGGTAAGTGAGTTAACCACCAGACCACCGAGACCAGGAGTGTGGGCCGAGCTTAGAAGCTATGTATGTATCATGCTAATGCCTGTGTGGGAAAATTCATCGTGTCTTCAATAGACATGAGAGGTACTCCATCTGTATCTATTTTTAACAAACCGTAGATCCGGGGAGTTGCTAAATGTTTAAGTAGTAATCCATTTTTCTCAGAGGTGTCAGTCGTATTAGAGCTTTTGATCGCAGCTATAAGACAAGATGGTTAAGCGATTTGTGATTTAGCCTCTTATAAGTGGTATCAGATAATCTTTGATACGACATCTTTGTTCTCTCTGAGTAACTGGGCTGCCCCGCTCTCATTTTTATTGATACGGTGTGGTTTCGTTGTTCTTATTATACCTCAAACGTCCTATCTAATGGTTTCACATATTTGTGTAAATAGTTTGTAAACAGATGCTTGCACGCGAGCTACGTTCTATATATGCCACTGGAATTCAGTTAAAGGTTATTGCATAACTGAAACATTTCTTTAACCTTCCAGTAGTCGCACCTTTTATCTGGACACCAGTAGTCGCAGTAGGTCTCTCAGACCCCTTGGTATTCTGACTTTTTGCGCTCATACTAATTGAGATATATTGCTCATTACTGAATATATTTGTTTATTAGGATAATAAAACACATTCGTCACAAAATTTACACTTCTAACTTTATTTGAAAATTCACAAAATAATATCAAAGCAAAATGTGCATTTCTTGACGTTATCTTAATATGTTCTGTTTTTTTCAAATTTTACTTTAAAAATGCCATATGTCATTATTGAAATAATGAAAATAAGGTTCATTTAGTGTAAAAAAAGGAATCAAATGATTTAAATCAGCTCAACCATCACCATCACCATCAATATGTATTCACTTACAAGGACACCTCACTTGGCTCACAGGTGGTAATTCTCAAAAGAATACACCTAAACTAATGCGCTTTCGTATGAGCATAAGAGAGTACTCGATCGAAAGGTACCGAAAACGACCAAGCGTAAGATCAAAAAATTACAGAGTTATAGCTGAAATAAGAATTGTCAGTTCTGTGAGACCCCGTGCGACTACTGGAAGGTTAATATGCCTCTCAATACACCTTTTCCATCTGTCAACCAAAGCCTCTATTCCATCGGAGAAGAATTCTTTCGGTTTTGTGCGAAACCACTCACGCACCGCATTTTTCACGCTCTCATGATCCAGAAAATGCAGCCCACCTAAATCTCTTTTAATTGCTCCAAACATATGGTAACCACTTGGTGCTAGATCGGGAGAATACGGAGGATGTTCAATAACTTCAAATCTAAGTTTTTCTATTACTGCCTTGGTTTCCATCGAGCAATGCGGCCGAGCATTGTCATGTTGGAGCAAAACACCTTTTGACAGAAATCCGCGTCGTTTTGTCCTTATAGATGGATTCAGTTTATATTTTAATAGGTTGCAGTATGAAGCACTATTGACTGTGGTACCCTTCATCATGTAATCTTCTACAAGTACCCCTTTCTTATCCCAAAATACAGTCAACATTACCTTTCCAGCCGATGGAGCAGCTTTAAATTTTTTGGGTTTTGGTGATGTCGAGTGATGCCATTCTTTTGATGATTGCTTACATTCTGGCTGAAAATGGTGAACCCAGGATTCATCACCAATCACTCTACGATTTAAAAAGGTAGCTCCCTCTTTCTCATAACGTGACAGAAAAAAAGTACAAGCTTCAATCCTTCTTTGTTTAACTTCAGGCGTTAATTGCCTAGGGACCCATCTCGCACAAACTTTTCGGTATTTCAACAGCTCAAAAACAATATTATGTGTAGAACCGGTTTGCTTGTCCTGGTCGTGGTGCATCTTTCACAGTTTCGGTGCTGCTTTTAAACTTTTTGGTCAATTCAAACACACATGAACGAGCTAGACAGCTAGGTACTTCCGTACACCTTAAGCATTCTTGAATGAATGTCAGAAGGATTCACTCCTTCTGCAGTTAAAAATGTTATCACAGAACGCATTCCTTTGCTGGTGCAACTTTGAAGTGACGCCATAGCTGTCAACTGAGAAATTAAATTTGTCTTTTGTTTCCAGGCACTTAATAATCAATTCACGGCATCCCTAAATGTGTGAACTAAGTCATAATTTTCACTATTGATAATACGGAATGTATTTAACTTAATTTTTCTATTTCGGTTTTATAAAGCCGTTCTAAGCGGACTGTTTTAGCTTAAAAACAGTCATAGATAAATACTCTATATACGTACGTTAAGGAGGCCTATAATCGTAATGTTTTTAGTTTGTTTTTTTACGATGTTGGTAGTTCGAT
>JABXWE010057521.1:0-10765 GCA_014611495.1 Limonius californicus | reverse complement strand
GAAATTGAACATTTTTTAAACACATTTCCCTCAGTGCCGAACTTAATTAAAGTGGCTTCTCTGTATATTTACGTTTACATTAATATTTAACCATATAACACCATCAAAATAATTGTATATTTTTTAAATACATTTACCTTAATGCCGAACTTAATTAACTTAGCCACTATGTACATTAGCGTTTATAATAATATTTAACCATATAACAACATCAACATGATAATTCTTTTTAAATTCATTTAGCTCAATGCTGAATTTAATTAGTGGTCATCCTGTATATTCGTATTTAAATGAATGTTTAACGATATCCAACATGACAATGAATTTTTTTTAATATTTAACGAAATGATGAATTTACTTAAAGCCACCACCCTGTATATTTGCGTTTACATTAATATTTAACGATGTGCCAACACGAACTCTATCCATATTTCCATCAAATTGACATTGTAACTAGGGGAGAAACAAATTTAATTTCTTTTTCCCCTTAACTAATGTTTTATATTATTAAATCAATAAATAAAATGCTTCATCGTACTATTTATACAATTTTCTATTTTGTGTAATATTGTGAAATCACTTGCGTTATTACCCAAATTAGAAGTTTCATGATAGTTATAATAGGCAATTCGTTTTCAAGTAACAAGCTGGTTCAAGACATAATAGTTCTCCATTAGCTCGACCTAAATTTGTATTTCAGTTTGTGCAAACTAGAGTCATCAATTAAAACGTTAAATGAAACAGGTAAATGTTGCCTGAAGTTTTAATTATTTCTTCGTAATTATACGTTAGATACGCTTTGTTCTGCAAGCTCTCTGTTAAGAGTAAATTAATCAAATTTTAGAATTGCAGCTCTTAAACCAACATTGCTTAAATAGCCTGCGCCGGTGGTCCAGCGATATGCAGACTCGCTCCTGGCCCTAGGGTCCCCGAATCCATGCTGACTAATATTGATTATGCTTTTTTTATCTATACAGGATGTTCCAGACAGAACTGACCAAACATAGAAATTTATTTTAAGGTACAAGATCTGGCTACGAAATATTTGAGGCGTTTACCAATCCATTCGGTTTAGTTTTTTTTAAATCAATTTTCTATTAAATCATTAGCCTTAATACGTTTCGCTGACATTTTATGAACCCTTTTCGTCCAAGGCATCGCAGTACGATTCTGACGATAATGATTGTATCGTCTTTGGTAAATAATGTAAAGCAATCAAATATTACTGATCTACACAGAATATTCCAACGAATACTACATAAATTTATAAATTTCTTATTTTAGAATATTTGATTTGTTACGAATTATTTGAAGCATTTAACGTTCGATTGGAAATCACAAAATCTTTAAACTGCATTGAATTTTTGAAATTATCCTAAAATTTTTTATATTATTTGTAGTTTTTAAAATAATTAGTTTTATTTAAACAAAATGAGTATTAATTTACCGGCTCTAATCAATTTGATGATTGTTTTTATGGGTACTTTCGTTTGGAAGAAATCGTAGATCGTTGTCGAGTTTCAAGCTTCAGTGGCTTGTGTCTAATGATGTCATCTCTTTGGGCTTAGATCTCGTCGTCTTAGGATAGATTGATGCTGACGTTTCGATAACCGTTGCAGGTAGCATTACGCTTTTATAACCCTGCAACGGTTAGCGAAACGTCAGCATCAATCAATTCTACGACGACACTATCTAAGCCTGAAGAGATAACTTCGCAGATCAATGTTATCAATTCTGCCATCTTTTGTATGAAACGTAAATCAATTATATACCTACTTCTGAATGTAACACAAGCATTCCCAATCTAAGAAAGCTAATTTTTAATCTATACTACAACTGTTGTATCGTTTTTAAAATGTTTTCTTACAATATAACTGAATATTGAACTCAATATTCTTCGAATAAGTTTCACGCACATTCTTTTACAGCTCAAGGAAATCTAAAATCGATTTTGATTTCTTGATTGCAATAAAAACGGTTTAAAATTTCGGATCTATACAGGGTGACAATAATCTACACCTGTTGTATGGGTAACTTTGTTATTATAAGAGTTACAGAGTCGGTTAAATTACCAAAGTTGGGCAGAATTTTGACGCGAATTTAATGCCATTTTTGAATTTGACCTAGATTTTCAACTTTTTTAAATATTTTAAAAATACTAAAAATGAACTATTTCTTTAATGTTAAATAATTCCACAACCATTTATGCTAGAACATAAATAAAAAATGGTTTTTGTAGATCTTATTACGTAGAATTCAATCAAAAAAGTCATGGCGCTCTTGATTTTCGAGATATAAACTAAACTTCCATTTTTTTAAATGGCAATCATAGTTGGCCGTAGGCTCATTAAAAAGCTCTTTTTTGCTGATTTCAAATATGTATGGGTTGTCCTATCTATTTTTGTTAGTTTGCTCAGGATTTACAAAAATAAAAGTATGAAATCAAAAATTTATCTCTAGAAAGAATGGTGTGTCTTGGAATTAGAAAACAAATGATCTAACGACCTGTTTCGTTTGTTCTTATTAGTAATGATAGAAAACACCAATCAAACAGAATACTTGAATTTAATTACCAACAACCAATAAATTAATAGCTAATAATAAGAAAATAAATTAACGTGAACCTAAATTAAATGAATCATAATAATGTTTCAAAATGACCACCATTTTCTTGGACACATAGCTGACACCGTCTTAATACTTCACTCTGCACTTTTAATAAGCTGTTATATCTAATTCCTCTAATAGCGGTTCTTATTTTAGTTTTCAATTCTTCAACATTATTAGGCTTCTCTTTATAGACTTTGTCTTTAATTGTTCCCCATAAAAAGAAGTCGAGTGGGGTTAGGTCCGGAGACATAGGTGGCCATGCTATGGGACCTCTGTTACCTATCCAGTTATTAAATCTTTCTAATAAGTAGTTAAATACAATTTGCGCATTGTGGGCAGGTGCCCCATCATGCTGCAAATAATTCAAATTCTGTATTAGGTTTAATGGAACTTCGTCCAACATTCCTTCGAATTCATTTCTTAAAAATAATAAATAGCGCTCTGTATTTAAATTTTCCTACGGACCAAGTATTTTTGTATCGAGAATACCACACCAAACATTTATAGAAAAAACATGTTGATCTCGTCTTTCAACCGTAATATGAGGATTTTCCTGCGTCCAGTAAATGTGGTTTTTTCTGTTAAATAATCCATTATTCGTAAATTTTGCTTCATCAGTAAATAGAATCGTTTTAGAGAACCCTTCATTTCTTCGACTTTCTTGAACAAACTATCCAGCATAATTTAATCTTCTTTCCAGATCTGTTGGGTACAGTGTATTTCCGACATGATGATGATAGGGCCTAAAGTTATTTTGTTTCAAAATTATCCGTGCTTCTTCTCTGGATGTGTTACACTGAAGTCCAATTTCCCGTACAGATGCAGTCGGCTTAAAATTATTGTATGCTGAAACACGTACTTCCGTCTCTGCATTTATATTTCTTTTGGCTTCTTTTGGTTTGTAAAAAGATCCATACAGTTTTAAATTTGCTTCCAGTTTTGCAAATAATCTTTTATCTGGCTTTCTTCTTTCCTTTTATGTTTGTAGATATAATTTAGATGCTGTATTTGCATCGCGATTAGAAATGTAGAAACAAAATATCATATTTGACAACTAATAAGAACAAACGAAACAGGTTTTTAGATCATTTGTTTTCCAATTCCAAGGCACACCATTCTTTTTAGAGATAAAATTTTGATTTCATACTTTTATTTTTGTAAATCCTGAGCAAACTAACAAAAATAGATAGGACAACCCATACATATTTGAAATCAGCAAAAAAAGGGCTTTTTAATGAGCCTACGGCCAACTATGATTGCCATTTAAAAAAATGGAAGTTTAGTTTATATCTCGAAAATCAAGAGCGCCATGACTTTTTTGATAATTTTTTTGAATTCTACGTAATAAGATCTACAAAAACCATTTTTTATTTATGTTCTAGCATAAATGGTTGTGGAATTATTTAACATTAAAGAAATAGTTCATTTTTAGTATTTTTAAAATATTTAAAAAAGTTGAAAATCTAGGTCAAATTCAAAAATGGCATTAAATTCGCGTCAAAATTCTGTCCAACTTTGGTAATTTAACCGACTCTGTAACTCTTATAATAACAAAGTTACCCATACAACAGGGGTAGATTATTGTCACCCTGTATAGGATGTTTTAATAAAAACTATCTAGACTAGGAATTTTCTAAAGATATGATTGAAAAGTTTTCTACGAAATAATTGAAGTATTTAACAATTATATTGAAAATTACAATAAAATCTTTAAAGCTTCTTAAACTTTCTGATTTTTTTAGAACATATGTCTATTAAATTTCTAGCTGTAATAAGTTTTAATTGAACTTTATGCGACCGTGGAGCGATTCTGATGATATAGATTCTGCAATATTCCGTAGCAAATGAAAAACAATCAAATATTACTAATCTGTACGGAGTGTTCCAGCGAACACTGCACAAACATGAAAGTTCTTAAGTCTTTAAATGTTTCGCTTTTTTTAAATTGTGTATGAAATCGTCAGCCGTAACAGATTGCGGATGTATTTTATGTACTTGCTTCTTTTACAAGAGCCGCGAATCGGTTGTAAAGATTTAGACTTTTCGTCGTTGAACGATACAGTTATACAGGTCCATTACACAATATTTGAAACTTTCAACGCTTGAATCGGATACAGAATCAGATTTTTGAAAATATGTTGAAGATTTTGCAATGGCAATTAAAATTGTGTTTTATTTTTAACCAAATGGGTATTAATTAAATTAAAATTACCTGCTCTAATAAATTTTGAGTGACCTTTATGCATATTTTCGTTTGGAAGAAATAGTAGATCGATGTTATTAATACATCTGTATGAAACGTAAACCAATTAAATATTGCGGAATAACACACGGTGTTCCTGTCAAAGCTGCCTAATCTGAGAAAGCAAACTTAAAATATTTAATGATAACTAAATTATTTCTAAATTTCCTCTTTTACAACATCCAAATTTTACAAAACGTAAATGAAAGATAGCAGTAAAATATGGAAGTCATATAAATCCGGTCATTATAAATGCACTCCCTGCAAATTATATTTTGTTCATAAAAAAATATAATTATATAACATGCCCGACGTGAATTTTATACATTTATTTTTTTGCATAAAAATGCATGTAATTAACAGTTTTCAAAGGGAAAATTGTGTAATGTTTATTAGATTAGCTACCTGCTTAAACTGAAATAAATATTCGTTTCTTCATATCTATTCTACGCATACTGCATGACATGGAAAATGTCTCGATATAACTTAATAATCATAGTGCTAGCATAGGTACATATAGATTATTATGCGATTAAAATTTCAAATTGGTTGAAAAATTCTACAACCCTCAAGTTTTATAATGAGCCGAAGTTCCACTAAGTTAACGCATTCCCCTACTCTGCTAAACATGCTTTAAATGAGGTGGTCGAAGTTTTCCTGTGGTATGGGGCCCTAGACAATCTAAACATCATTCCTGCGACGCTGTAGATCCATCATGGGAACAGGTAATTTGCTCAACTGGTTGCCTGTAATATTCCATACATGTTCAATGAACGAAAGATCAGGTAACCTTGCTGGCGGAGAGCGAATGGAAGAGCGGTGAGATCAACTTTATGAACGACAATAGATATTTGTAGTTTCAGGAGATAGAGCAACTAAGACAGTGCCAATGTAGCACTGGGTATGTTTCCTTCCAAGTGTACTAAAAGGGACGTAGTTCCATATGCTATGGTACCGCAAACTATAAGGGCTGCTTCGCGTTCCATACGATATTGAACTTCACCTCTATCTACATGTCTTTGGCAGACATTTCCATGTTCATTATGGGCCCACAAACAAAGCGGGGATTCGCAACTAAACACAATACCACCCTATTCCTTATCCCAATGGGCACTTTTATGGCACCACTGCAACGTTGCTTCTGTATGTGTTTGGTTCAATTCCAAGATGAGGCACGATCAATAAGACTGAAGGCCAAAAGACCTTATTCTGCGATAAATTGACCGAAACGAGAATGTTTATTGGCAATTGACCTGGTGGTACTTAGTTCTGCTAACAGGCCCGGTACCTATACGGCGTTAATGTTTATGTTCTTCTGCCCAGGTTTTTCAACATCGCATTATGATGGATGCATTTTTACTAACCCTACTAGAAATTTTTCGAAATCATACACTTAGCTCTACTATTTGTACCCTTTCAAAAGTACTTACGTGTCCGAGTACAAGGCATCACAGAATAATGTTTTAAATGCAACAACCTCAATTAAACTGACACTATACTTGATCTTTAAATACATAAACTGCAACAAAGAGCCACTTTTATTTTTAATAATATAATGTAGAGGCTGTTTCAAATATAATAAGAAAGTTAATACGGTTTCAGGAGAGCCTATTTATGACTTCTGATAAAGTTATTAAAATTTCATATGTTTGAATTAATAAATACATAAATGAGGGTGGTTTTTATATTATTGACAGCCGAAATCAACATTACCAACCTCTCGGTTGCATAGCGGAGGACTCCGGACGCCGGTCAAACGGTA
This sequence comes from Limonius californicus, assembly GCA_014611495.1. Classification (NCBI taxonomy): domain Eukaryota; kingdom Metazoa; phylum Arthropoda; class Insecta; order Coleoptera; family Elateridae; genus Limonius; species Limonius californicus. The sequence goes on along the minus strand of JABXWE010057521.1, from coordinate 4,151 downwards.
TTCGAAGTCCAGCACGATCCGCGCTAGTCAGTACTTGGATGGGTGGATCAATATAGTGGTATATGTAACCGCCCGTGCTTCGGAGGGTACGTAAAACCGTCGGTCCCGGTTGTCATACGAACATCTTTGACAATTGTAAACCATGTAGTGGAACTTATCTTATCTGTTCGACGTGTTAGGTTAGCCTCCTGCCCGGCATATGTGCAAAGAGGGCTCATAGAACCTGTTCCATTCTAGGTAAAAAAAATTTATATACACACGGAAGAAGAAGAAGAAATTAACATTACCAACCTTTGCTTACCTTAAACTTATTCTAATATGCAATTAGAAAGAACTCCTGTTAAACTTTTCAATGTATGGCACCTAAACATATTAAGCAATTCTATTGGTATTGTTATTTATTTTTAGCGCGAAGACAGCGAACATATAGCTAAGCTAATCAATATTTCACTGTTAACTTTACTAACAATAACCATTTAACTAACTCATAAACCTTAGTGGTGAGATTACTGTCTTTTATTAAACTGTCAGGAAGTTAAGGATTATGAAGGGGTAACAAGTATGTTAGTAAAAGGTCTTAAAATTGTAGGATTTAGAGAAAGTTACAAATGGGAATGAATTAAGAGATTCCAGATGCGTGTTTCTTATCTATCAGCACATGCGTAAAGTAAAACTTAGTTAAAAGATTGATACTTTCCATAACATAGAAGCCGATGCGGCTACAATCTCCTAAATAAACGTATAAATTTAAAATTAATTGCAAATTCTAATCGTAAAGTTACTTTATACATTTTTGGCTTGACAGGAGGCTTCCAAAAATTTAGAAATTTGTATGGTATACACTTTTAAATATCTATTTAATATAAATTCTATACTTAATTCAAAATTTAATAAACCTTAAATAAAATAAAAAAATAAAAATAAAATATTAGAAAGTACTGTTTATGATAATGTGTTCTTTCACTTTGAGATCTTTTTCAAATAAATAATAAATAAATCTCGTTTTGAACTCATTTTCTATTAATTGCGTGTATTTTGTATGTTTTGCATGCGTATTTCAGTATACTAAAACAGTTTGCCTTGAATAACTTTGTAAATAATTAAATTAGAAAAAATCGTCATGAAGGGGGTCATCTTTTACCATGTAAATCATCTATTAGTCCGTCTCACAGGTTTACCTGGGTATCAGATTAATGTAAAACTGTAGGAACTTAAACATCGACCTGTCCATTCGTAGATAGATTTTATTTAAAATGCGGCTGCCCAGTGCCGTAGTAATTTTCATTGAATTTTCAACATTGCGGCAATTTACTATAGAATTAATTCCACATTGATCTAAATTCTAAAATATAACTTTAACTGCCAAAGTTATACTACCGAGATGAAATTACATACAAAGTGATTTTTTAAAAAGTCAATTGCAGCAAGCCTAGAAAAAAAGCTATTCCGTCTGCAGTCAGCTGTAATGAGCTTTGAATGACATTTACCTGTATGTCAAACTGTGTGACAGTTCAGGTAGTTAAAATTTTGGCCCAACAAAATGTGAAAATGAACAAGTATTTAGTTGCAACTGATTTGTAATTTATTAAGGTAAGTAAATTATAGGTTTTTCGTCAAGATTTCTTTCTTTCTGTTACAATTTTCATATTGTCAGATTCTAAAGCTTAATATAGACGGGACAATCCATAGGCTACTGCAATTGTTTTTTTAAAAAATCACTGTGTATATTATCTTAAGTACTTATATTGTGACTCAATTTAAAATGTTTTCTGATTAAGTTTAAATGTGTTTGTTAGGTTGTACGTGTCATCCACCAACGATTTCCCAATTACGCAATTACATCGCATTACCAATACAATATTTTTTTCATATAAATTCGACAAACAAATATTTCTTCTCAAATTCGGTTTCCAAATAAAACGATATCAAAACGTACGACGCTGGAATTTACAAATGTTCTGGTGTATAGCAGACACCCTAATAGTCGCCTGTCTCGCTTCAATGTATTACTTAAACACCATGTAAATATGAACGCTTAGTAGTTTACGTTCTGTGTTTAGATACGCTGTGACTAATAGGTCTGAGTGGAATAGAACCAGTACTTGAATACCGAAGAAATTTATATATGCTAATCCGATAGCTAGGTAAATCTCTGAGACAGGATATACCCTACCTCATCCCCCTAGCCCCGACTATCACCAACTTAAAAATATTAAATGACAAAAGGTGTCGGTACGTCTAGTTGTAGTTCATATGAAAGGGTTTTCTGCTTTTGTGCAGTCTGACAAATTTTTGCAATTCTGCCGATTCGCTTTTGAGAAATGACATTTTGAAACTGTAGATTCGTATGGGAAATGGTAAACTAAAAAATTTCAAAAAGTAATAAAATAAAGCCCAAATTTAATTTGAATTTGAAAAGTGGGAAAGAGGGCTTTATTTATCCTGTACTAATTTCTGTCGTTATGGAAACAAATAGTAGGTAGTAAATTGAGTTGCCTACATTTAGGCGCATTAAGGTGGCCGTGGGCTAGAGGTTAGCGCGTTAGACTTCTACGCTGAAGGCCCTGGGTTCAATTCCCGGCACCGGAACATCAGATTTTTAACGGCCGTTCTCCCTTGCAAGGCAAACCAGTGAGGTATTCTGCCTAGTAAATCTACTCTGGAGTAGAAGTGTTTACACTTCTCGTGGTTCGGAGCCCACGTTAAACTATAGGTCCTCTATGTCTGTGACACTCTAAAAACGCGCAACACAGGCATAGGAGAGAAGATCGCTACGTCTCGTAAAAGATAAAGCACTCTAAGAAGAAGAAGGCGCTTCTTAAAGAATCTTTGAGAAGCTCTATCCCTGAAAGGAAACACTTTTGACCATACATTTATTAACAAAAAATGTTTGTTTTCATGTATACTTTAAGCCCTTGTCCCTGCAATTCATTAACACCCTGTATAGTTACATTCGCAATTGCAATTCGCGCTGCAAATTTAGATTTCTTATAAATAAATTATACTGTGATTCATTATATTATCGAGCCAAAATTAAGAGATTGCTAATAATACAAGCTCCAAACGTCAAAAAATGAGATTGGTTCGCTAACTATTAGTTAACGCGAGGGCTTAATATTTAGTTAATGTGTTTCTATAAAATAAATTATAGTTTAAAACAACATTATATAATTTTCTTTGTAGTTCTGTTAGCTGATGTGGTTTTAACGATTTTAGAATTCTTCAAAAGAGAATTACTGTTATTTATTATATTAGCGAGCCACGATTAGCAGATTACTAATAATACAAATTGAGACTGGTCCGCCAACAATTTAATACCGAGAGGGCTCAACATTTAATTAATAAGTATGGCTTTATAAAATAGCTTATCGTTTGAAGCAACGTAATATGCGTTTCTTTGTAATTCTACTTGTAATCGAAGCTTTTCCCTATTTCAGAATTAAGAGATTGTTTATAGATACTACAAGATTTAAATGCTAAGAAAATGAGATTGGTTCGCCAACTATTAGATAGTGGGCGGGCTCATCATTTAGTTAATGTGTTTCTATAAAATAACTTACCATTTAAAACAAAGTAATATGATTTTCTTTGTAATTCTATTTGCTGATCCAAGTTTTTCGCTATTTTAGGATTAAGAGAGTGTTTATACTTCAAGATTGAATTGCCAAGAAATTGAAATTGGTCCGCTAACGATTAGATAGTGCGGATCATCATTTAGTTCATATGTTGCTATAAAATAGCTTATCGTTTAAAGCAACGTAATATGATGTTCTTCTTAATTCTACTTGCTGATATGTAGTCAAAGCTTTTCGTTATTTCAGGATTATTGATTACTCATACTATAGATAGGCCTTCAATGCTAAGAAAATGAGGTTGGTTCACTAACTACTAGATATTGCGAGGGTCCAGTATTTAGTTAATATGTTTCTATAAAATAAGTTACCATTTAAAACAACGTAATATGATTTTCTTTGTAATTCTATTTGTTGATATGTAATCGAAGATTTTCGCTATTTCAGGATTAAGAAATTGCTTATACTACAAGCTTTAAATGCTAAGAAAATTAAATTGGTCCGCTAACTATTGGATAGTGCGATGGTCCAGTATTTAGTTAATATGTTTCTATAAAATAACTTATCCTTTAAAGCAAC
>JABXWE010057519.1:0-12737 GCA_014611495.1 Limonius californicus | reverse complement strand
ATACGTACGTACCCACCCACAGACAGACATTTTTTAAAAACCACTTTTTTGGGTTCCTAGAGACCCAAAACGGATATATCCGTTAAAATCTCGATTTCGAAAATTTTCATGATTTCAATACTTACCCTATACCTATAAGGTATGGGAAAGTAATACCCTATACCTATAAGGTATGGGAAAGTAAAAAGGATTGATAACTATTTTATTCAGCTGTGGATTCGACTGATTGCGGATACCACATTAAAAAAAAATGCGCCAGTAACTCTATCTCATGGTGATATGGAAATTAATTGTTTAATAGTTGATTTGTGTTGTCAAAAACGTCGCCTAGACGATAATAATTATTGAATAAATATTTTAAATAGTTTTCCTTAGTACCTTCAAAAATATTATACAGTTTCCACTTTTTTCGTGCTTCGTGTGAAGAAACTAGTCTGCGAAAAATAAAAATGTTTGCTATTTTATATTTAGTACGCATTGCTGAACAGCGCTACAAAACGTTTTATAGCGAGTTATGGGACACCCTGTATGTACGATAACATTAGTTGAAATTATTACAGTAATTAAAGACCTGTTTCATCTGCTGCATGAATAGCTTATAATATCAAGTCATTCTGTCAAGTAGTAGTTCCACGTACACAGTTTTTGGAATATTTTAAATAGAAAAATTATTAATAGATACTGCTGTTAGATTCTTTTCGCTAGGATAACCTTTTGAAGTAACCGAACAAAAATATGTTTTACAAAGACATGGTTAAACAAAGAAAGAAATTGTTTTCATCACTACAATGCAGGCTCCCATACAAGTGTCGTTTCCATTACAAAACAAAACAACATAATTAAATTACGGTTTGTTGCCACATCTACCTTATTCACTTGATAGGTTCCATGCAGATTCCATAGATGAAAAAATCCACGTAAGAAATTGCTGATAGTCAAATAAATAACTTAAGCAGTTGAAAAATATTTGCAATCTTCGAGGAATTAAAGCTTCACAGTTGTATAGTGGCTTTAGAACACCGCGTATATTAGAATACATTTCAAAATTACTTTCGTAGAAGCAATATCTCTGACATACAAACCTATATTCTACACTGTCCAAAATCATAAATCCTACATGGTTTTCCTTAACGAATTTTATGGACGTCTGTTAGAACTGAACTTTAATTCTACATTCTAAATCAAATAAAAGTTTCATTTCACAATAAACACCAATAGGAAAATTCTTAATAGAAGCAAATCTGATCTACTTTAAAACATCCTCTAAATTGGATTTGCGGAAGTTATTACAGCTGTTGTTAAATAGTGCGTATACCACTTTGAAGAATAAATTACGTAGGACTGAACAAACAGAATGATTTTGAACGAAAGATAATCTAAGATACAATTTTTGCTACCAACAAACGCTTGAGGTGCAATTCAAAGATAGTAAAATAATTTCTTTGATCCACAATCATAAATTAGCATTGGTTATAAATAAGTAACTCTAGCATTGTGATTCGCGAATTAATATTGAATCCATGTTATTATTAATCGAGTCATGAGTATGTGCCTGCTTGGGAATTTTTTGAGAATGGATTATGTCTTTCTCCGTGTGTATTTATCATAAAAAATAGAGATATAACATCTCTATTAGTTGGCTAATATAAATGCTAATACAATTTTGAATAACCTAACGTATCGCACCATTATCAAAACAATACAGTGATACGTTACTAAATTTATTTCATGCGTTATACATCAAACGTTGTTCGTGTAACTGAGCAGACCGCGATAAGATCTGGGCATAATTCGTTCATAATACAAAAAACCATGCACCACAAAATGTATGCAGATAAAGTAAAGTACCGCTACAAATAGCTTTTCATTACATCTACAAATTAATAAATCATTAATTTTCCGCTTTTTAAATTTGTTACAATAGCTGCTGTTGTGAAGTAACCCTTATTAACAGTGCGGTTAGAATTCTCGGCGAGCGGCACATTAACATAACTAAGCAACAGTGAAATATCTGCATTGTTCTGCTGATTGCGATCTATACTTTATGCTTAATTAAGTGGGTAATTGGTATTTAAACGTATATTTTTATTAACTCGCTTCAAATTTTAAAATTTCCTGCAGACACAGGCGGATACACTCAAAAATTATATGGTATTCGTGACTATTTTACACACGTTGTACGTTAAATGCCATTTTTATGCTAATAGACCAGACATGAAGACTAAATTCACATATTTTAGCAGGTTTAGCATAGAAAACCTTTTAAAACGTTAGAGTGGTAGCAACATTGTTATAAAATATGATAATTTTATTATAACATTTAGAGGTATAACATGAAAATTCAAAATATTATAAACCACGCAGTAGGTACATTACAAAACGTAGAATATCAACAAAATGCCCATTAAAGCTTGCGAATGGCAGATCTCCCTAAGTCAGACTGTACATAACTTTTAACCACTTACTTGAGACTCATTAAAGTACCCTTAGGTTATTACAATGATATTTAGTCAACAACATAAACTGTTACTTTTGAATACATTGTGAAATTCCGCCACTTTTATAGAACGTACCTTGTATGGGCAACGTTTATTTTTATTAAATGCACCCTGTATGCGCGGCGATTATTGAGCTTTCTGCAAACGCAGCATGAATCCGAGTCTTCACACTGTTAAGTGCGGGGAAAAGATGGAAGTCAGGCTCGAGCCCTCGACCTAATTGTTACGCAGATTTAAAATTACCCCCCGGCGCACAGTGGGGCCGAAAGCAGCTAAAGTTGGCAAAAAATGTTTTCATAGTTTTTAGGAAAGGTACTGGTAAAAAAACATATTTTATAATAAAATATTGATTTATATATATTTATTAAATGCAGAAAATTCAACATTATTGATTTAATGAGAATCAGAACTTAAATCATCTATCTCGTTTTCCGAAGAATTTGAATTGTAATCAGCCACCTCATTTCTCGAAGATTCCTTCATTGTTGGAGGCAATAACATTTCTAAAACTTCTTTATCAAATGCCTTTTTGGTTGTATTTACCTCTTCCAGCCTTGAAATGTAGGGGTCGGATGCAATCAGTAAACGATTGAGCACATCTTCATTCGTTTTTTCTCGACACATTTTTCTTGCAAAATTCTCTCGGTATCTTTTGAAAATTTTATTACTAGCCTCTTGGGCTTCTTCGCTTAGTTGTCCAATGGGCTGTAACGCACCAGCGATCACATCCGGACCATGAATTAAAATCTTATACAAGGTTGGTGGCATTGGATACCACGGATATTTTTCCACAAATACTTTTGCAATATCTAATGCATATGTTCTGAATTTATCGTTATCTTTAAGATGTCCACTAGCTATTGTTTGTAATATCACATTAAATCTCTTTATTATTTCGACACTAACTCCTGTAATTGCTGCTGATTTTTCAGGATCGTGAAAAAAACGTCTGGCGGTGTTTCCATCGTTGCTATTCCCAAATCCTTGCTTAGGCTTGTCAATGACCAAGCTCATCTCCTTTTTGAATCTAGTTTGTATCCTTTTCTTATTTTCGGCAACTGTTTCTTTATTTTCCTTTCCACGGGGTTGCCATGTTTTCAAAGTTTGTAAGAAAGATGTAGAATGCATTCTAAAAATCTTATACATGCATGTAGTACCGACAAACCAAATTCTAACCGTTTCTTGTTACTGTGTGCATTCAATACTTTACTTATGTCTTAAAATCTTTACAAGTAAAAGAACAAATATAACAACGTTGTGTAGACATGGTTTCTGTTAATGCATTGCAGACTTTTCCATCCACCATTGTAAATAGCATTTTGTGGCTTATTTCAAAGCATGTGTCACCAATAAAGCATTTTGTTGGTTGCAATTGTTTAATCTGATTATCTATGTAAATTTTTTCAGACTTGGAAAGGTCAGCAGTCTCATGAGCGAACTGGAATCTAATGGGTCTACAAAATCTCGTCGACGAACACCTTTTATTTTACCATATAATAACTTGTTCATTTTTTCCTGATTTTTCAGTAGTAAGTCGCAAGGGCACTAACGATGCAATAAATATATTTGTATCAGTTGCCTCGAGATTCGTAGTAAATCTTTGCTCATATTCTGATTGATTGGATCTGTCGAATCCCCATTTAGTAATCAAATATAGTTTTCTCAATTTTTCTAGTCCTTGATTCTTTAAAACATCTTCCTGGGCTTTCAAAATACGTGAAACGGTATGATCAAGAAGCGCTTGTACTTTTACTTCGGCAGAAGTTTCCGTGTCAATAATTACTTCCTTTTCAGGATAACATTCCTTTTTTGCTAAGTGAATTTTTTTATATGATGGAAATCGAGAAAAATCTCCTCTTCAATTTTATTGTATTGTTCTCTGGTAAGGCTTGCATAAATAAACATAGCGAGTTCTCTTGTCTGTGGAATTTTCAGTTTCTTGTAAGCAGTTCTGTATTTTGAAGCACGTTTTCGTGAAGTCATGGTAACGTCTTTGATGAGTTTAGAAGCGTCTATCTGGCCAGAAGAAAGTAGACTCATTTGCGCAGCATATGATAGCTCTCCATTGATCTTTCACTAACATTTTCGAATGTTTTCTCAGGTCGACCTTTCTTCATATTTTTAGACAAATATTTAGGGAAACTTATGGAAATTGCAACCATATTCTATTTTTTTGAAGAAATCTATCCTCCTTTCTGTTAGTTTCCTGCCACTTCTTTTTGAAATCAGCCACAAAGTAAGACAATTTCTTTTTTATATTTGAAACTAGATTTTTCGGTCAATTAATACGATTTTGAAAGTATATTTTTAAGAAACTAATTTGGTCTTCTATGTTCTTTACGTTAGATTGTTTCATTACATCATACAGGGTCTACCTTGTTAAATAAATATCAGTAGAACCAGATCCTTGAAAGAAGAAATACATTGAAACAATCACTTAAGTTACAGGTTAATATTATCTGGGTTACCCCTACATTAAATACTAACCTATATTTTAAATTGGCGCAAATATGCGCAAACTTTTATTAAAGATTTTCAAAACTGATGGGCTTTATTACCAAAATAAGTTAAAATATTAGCCCGGAAGTGCCCGGAACCGAACTATTATCCTAAGCATATATAATTATAATTGAAATGTTTATACAATTTTATCACTAGGTGTATTTATTTCGAATTAAAGACTATTCATTATTATTAATCTATACAAATAGCGAATGAATAATGTACTAACCTGTAGGTAAAGCCTCCATGACAAAAACAATTCATAGATAGAACACAGTTCAAATTATAGTAGCTCAAAAGTAATGGCTAATGAGTAAAACTTACAAGTTCCAACGCGTGAGGCGGCCCTCCGCCGCCGCGAGTGCTCTTCCCGCCCCTTTTATTAACGGAATATAATAGAGGGGACTTTAAACTATAGTCTCCAAAAGAAACATATCATTTATCGTCATTTTTGATTTATGATTTTTTGCCAACTTTTCCTGCTTTTGGCCCCTCTGTGCGGCGTCCGAATAAGTGTAATTCACCAACAGGGAATTGCTTTCGCTTTGTACGGTACCATTTACGGTACGTCCGAATAATATTCAGTTTGTCCAAAATCCCGAAAATATCGTCGTATGACGCAATATTGAAAAATCTGCCAAAAGCAAGAAGTTTCGAGAGACGCAACTGTAAAAACTACACCCAGGGACTGACTCAAGCTTTACACCCCCTGAGGGGCCAATTTTCATCAAAAAAGGTAATATTTCAAAACCTTTGTTAGCCACGCTTCTGCTGTTCCATTTACTTTATCGAGGAGGAGGTCCCCCTGAGATGACGCCGTTCATTGGGCAATCCTGTGAAATCAGTTTATAATTTTGTATGTTTTATTCGACGAACGATACCGCTATAAGAAACTACTGCGTGTACAAGGCCTTTCTGTAGTATCTTTTTTTCATGTATTAGCTTAGATTTAATTGTTTTGGGCTTCATCTGTGCGTGGCCCCTTGTTTAATATTAAGAATATTAATTTCAAACTGTTTATGTTCTTTTTATCAATAATATTTATCTTTGCTCGTTGCCGAATTATAATCATTTAAACATTTTGCATGTATTTTTCTGTTTTTTTAAATTTAATTAAATGCCTTTTTAAACTCAACTCTTATTTTATTTTGATATTTGGTAAAAGTAATGTGAAGATTCCTGTAAGGACAACTGAGAGTGATTGTTGGTGCGCCCCTTTGTTTACGGGGCTAGTAAATTAGCTTATTTTTTTAATAGGAACAATTGCGTGAAAAGGTAAGCTCCATCACGCACAACCTTCGGATTGGGCGTTCAAAGTAACGTGGAGCTTGAGCAGTGCCGGATCTAGTCATATTCCCGTTGGCCCCCTCACTTATTACGACTTCATCGCGAATTTGATCAGATTTCAGGGCGGTGTATTTTACAAAAGGAACGCCCCCCCTCATCATCTGACCTAGGCTAAGGCATGCCGTCGTTTATGTGTCACAATTCCGTTTAAGCCCGTGGCAACATACAAAGTTATTTTTTAAAAAGTCAATTGCAGCAAGCCTAGAAAAAAAGCTATTCCGTCTGCAGTCAGCTGTAATGAGCTTTGAATGACATTTACCTGTATGTCAAACTGTGTGACAGTTCAGGTAGTTAAAAATTTTGGCCCAACAAAATGTGAAAATGAACAAGTATTTAGTTGCAACTGATTTGTAATTTATTAAGGTAAGTAAATTACAGGTTTGAAGCTTCTTTATTTAATTATTGGCAGCTATGCTGTTACAATTTTCATATTGTCAGATTCTAAAGCTTAATATAGACGGGACAATCCCTAGGCTACTGCACTAGACTTTTTAAAAAATCACTTTGTATATTGCAATGCAATGGTTATGGTCCTCGCAACAGTCGCATCTGATAAAGGCGTTAGGATTGTTCAACGATATTATAAAAAACGGATGCAGCAAGCGCACGCTGTTGTGAAGCTACGTAAGGGACACAATTTAATAATGGTTGTCAAGCCAGTGGCGTCGCTTAAAAATTTCAGTGAGCTACCACCGCACACGGCATTACAAAACAGAAATGATTATTATTGTAATTCGTAAATTTTTAGAGAAAAACTCATATACTAAAGAACAGCTTAACGATAATAATTATTAATATTACATATTTTATTAAGGGTTCACGATCTGTATAAATTAATTATTAAAGCGATAACCTAAAAATGCAATGTTTAAAATTAATGGAATATAATACACACTTTCTTCGTTGTAGAATTGTAGCATCCATATGCCACACAATACGCTATTTTGATTCTACAATGTTTTACCACACAATTATAAACGATTACTTAAAATAAGTGAAAATATTTGGTTGGTGACCTGGGACACCATTTGCACCCTGGTTTAGAATCACATTGTATAGCCGATAGTGTGCAATGCCACTTCTACTCTCCATATCCCTGGGATTGCTTAACGATCAAGCACCAGTTGGATATGTTTTATGTTATTTCATCTTCTAATTCACTGACGCACTGTTTATTATTTTTTGTGTTGATCGTGCTCGTATAGTGTTTTTGGTGTTAACAATTTACTATATTTTATTCTTTGCTACTCATTATGTTTGAAGCTTCATTGCCAGTTACCTATTTTTGTTAATCGAAGGCTAATAAATTGCTAAATTTGAAAAACTATGAAATGATTTTGATATTGATAGTAGATGCAATGTGATGTTGATTAAAGTTGCTAGGGTTTGAGGCTAATCATTAAGTGAACATCGGTCTTTCCACTATTCTTTTTGTAAACGCTATTTTAGCCAGCAAGGTTTCTACTCGGTACTATTTTTAAAGCGCTATTATTGGCTTATATCCTTACTAATTATATTTGTTAACGCATAATGTAAATAAAATAAAAAAAAATAAAATGTATTGTAAACAATAGCTAAAGGGAAATATACCGCAACAAAAAGTTAAAAAGTTTTTTGCTAAGGGCTGTTCCATATGCGAAAATATAAAACTATTGTCACATTTTAATTTCTTGCAGTGTAATAGAAAAACTGTTTTTAAATCCGAAACATTATGATTACTTAGGTTAAAAAAGGTTTACAAAAGCAATAATAATAATGCAATGCGTTAAGCTTTATTTAAATTGTAAGTGTGTTTATAATAATTGCGTGGTCTCCATTCTGATATATTAAATACTGTCAAATTAATAAGTAAATTTAGTTCGAATTAATAAGGTTTCTGAATAAATCAATTAAAAAAGACAATAACATATTATGAGTTTGCAGTTTATTATTAATTTTAAATTAAGTCTTGGTTTTTAAAATAGCGACATAGTGATGCTTGTAAACAATAACTAAATAGGACGATTATACAGGGTGTCAATTTAACAACCTACAATACGTTATATATCTGGAAGTAAAAGAGGTATTGTAAATTTCTAGAAACCTTTTCGTGAAGGGAGAATCATCATGACTTTTAAGGTATCCTTCCCCATTCAACCACTTAGGTTTTAACTACTCTAAAAATGTTTAAATGGTAACAGACCTTGTGATACCTCATTGAAAAACACTTTAAAAATACCTTTTTTACATGATTCGTTTCGGAAAAATGAATAAATAAAACTCAAAAGTTTCAGAACATATTATTTTAATTCATTTTAAAAATATTAAATTAAAAGTTCAAATTTCCACTAGTCTCTAGGCAATAGTAATGTCTACTCTTAAATTCTCTTCGAACATTTTGAATGGTTTGTCGCGGAATAGCTCAGCACTCCTGTACTATTCCTTGTCGCAGTTGTGTAATGGACTAAGGCTGAGTTTTGTAGAGAAACCTGGAGATCTTGTAAGCCATTCCATTTTGTAGAAACAAATCGGAAAGAAATGTAGGCTAGTATTGAATAGTAACATTTGAAAAACTTTTGTTGGGGTAGTTAGAGGGTTGAATGAGGAAGTTTACATACTGATGATTACCCCTCCATGTTGGAGAAACTGTTCCTAGCAATTTTCGATATCTCTTTTACTTCCAGAGATATAACACGTTCTAGGTTTTCAAACTGATATACTTTATAAGCTTGTGTAAACAAGTTACTCCAATCTTTAGGACTACATTCCAACAGTACAGTGATATCCCGGACAATAGTCAAAGGTGTTTATTCTCTTATCCTACGCGTATTATCCAAAGACGGATATAGCTAACGTATGTGGTAATAAATCCTGACGTGCGTTTAATATTTTGGCGTGTTTATTAATGTATCATAGAAAGAAAAATTCTATCAACTATTTTATTTATACCACCACACTGACTTACGTACGTAATTGAAACTTCGTTTCAAAGATACATTATCAGTTTTAAAGCAATGTGGGTTTTGTTGGGTGTTTCCTTTTGGCAGTAAACAGTTTAGCCAGTAACTTAGCTAACTAGTGTTATTGTTATTCTCATTGAGTGCAGTACAAGGCCTACTGCACTGAAGCTCTATGGTCTTATTGTGTCCCATTGGTGATCTACCCAATTAAGCTCGTTCCCTCAATGATTTCGAGGATGTCCGTGATGGCCACATCTGTTATATCTTCAGGTTCCGTGAACTGCTCCCCGAAGTGCTGGTATCGCTTGACATCTAGAGCCGGATATTCGCAGAGAATGTGCAGCGGTGTTTCCTCCTCTTTCTAGCAACATCTACAGAGGGGTCTTGTTCTACCCCAATTTTATTGAGGTGCCTTTTGAAGCAGCGGTGTTAATCTACTCTCAGTTGTTTCCTGCTCAGTTGCATCATTTATTTCGTTCTTTTCCTGGAAGGATTCCTAATGAAAAATCGCGATTGCCGCCGTCCGTGAGTTTTCTGGCAGCAGAGGCAACTAGGCAACTAGAGGTTCATCTACTCCTTGCTTAGTCAACCGGTCTGCCTTTTCATAGCCTTCATAAACCTGATGTCCTGACCTAGAGTAACCCTGTTCTGCCAAGTCACCAGAATTACTCGGCAATATTGTACTATTCGAGATTGTATTTTGACTCCTCAAAAGTTTTAAATGCCGCTTGGCTGTCTGACATGATGTAGCTAGCCGCTAGCCGGGTCCGTATACTAGATGTGCTTTCGACGATTTTTCAGCTCTTGTTTCTTCTCCTCTCCCCCACTTTCTAGCATCACTACCTTGGAAGGCTTCCTGCAGTCGAAGACAGAGCTAGTTCTATCAGAATGCATACTAAATAGTGGTTTCCTGTTTATTCTCTCGAAGATCCCCTTTTGTGGAAGAGGAGCCGCCCGTGTTTACTTTGTACTTCATTCTTGGTCCTGGCCATCACACCAAAGAAGCATGTTGGTAGCATCATCTTGGTGTACAACCGTAGGACCATCGTTGGTTTCATGCCTATTGTTTTTGCGGCCGGTCCTCTACATACCCCTAAGGTTCGTATCAAATTGGATACAATTCTTTCCAAATGGGACTTGAACGTCCATTTTGTGTCTAGAGTGACCCCCAAGTACTTGACTTCCGAGACCACTAGAGTTTCTGCTCGCACATTAGCAGGCTCCTCAAATCTTGAAGGCTTCTTTTTCGTGTGAAGGCTATTACAGAGCTTGATTGATTGATTGATTAATAGCAGGGTTTTGAAATGGGTTAGTTAACCCGGTTTGCACTTTGACTCTAAGGTCTTCTGTGCGCCCCCAATCCTGTCAAAGTAGATCTGTGCCCTCAACGAGTTGCAGGATATTTTTTACGAGGTTTTCATGTGTGAAGGTTCTAATCTGAATTCGTCCTAGATGGAGGACGTCAGTTGTTAGTCTGCGAGAAGGTGTTCTAATTATTTCCTTCCCAAGTTTTTGTCCCTGTAGTGCCTCCCAGCGTGAAATATATTGTGTAATGATCCACATTTTTACTGCTGTTCGGATGCTTTGTTTGGGGATATCGAATACAGGTCCTGGCCATATAAACGTGGCGGATGTACCAGTTTTCGCGAGGGAATCTGCTTTCTCGTTTCCTTCTACCCCCATGTGCCCTGCTCCCATATGAGCTGAACTATGTTCTTCTCACACAAGGATGTCAGCAGGTATAAACATTCCCTCGTTAATTTAGAATTAATGCGAGGTGATTCAAGTGCTTTTAAAGCTGCTTGACTGTCAGATAAGATGCTTATGCGTCGTTGGGTATACCTACCCGCGCTTTGCATTTTTCTGGATACATTGCATTATTGTAACGATTTCGGCTTGAAAGACTGTGGCCTTATTTCCCAGGGATATACTAATGTTCTCCTTTGATCTTTCACCCTATATTCCGGCTCCTGTGCCTTCTGCTATGTGGGAGCCGTCTGTGTACCAGACTAGCCCCCTTGACCGGTAAGGACTAAGGGGCTAGTGGACCCAGTCATTTTGATTGTATCTTATAATGAATGGTTTGTCAAAGGAATACCCTGGAAGGGTATAGTCGGTATTTATTTGAAGGATGGGGTTACCTTCTACTGCTCCCTGTATTTGTTTGTGACCATATCGTTCCTGGCTGGTATGCCAGTTGCCGGTGGATTTCATTCTAGTTGCTTCAATCCAGGCTCCCCCTTTTATATGTATATATATATGTATATATATATATATATAACGGGATTAGTTCCAGAAGGGCTTCCATAGATGCAGTTGGAGTGCTATTCATGACGCCACATATACACAAACAGGCCAGTCTCTGTATCCTGATTAGTTTTGCGGTGCTTCTTATTTGCTTAACTTTTGGCCACCACACTAGGGTGCTATAAGCTATCATGGGTCTACTAACTACCGCAGTGCAGGACCATTGGACCATCTTTGGTTTTAGTCCATCTGTCCATCATAAGGGCCATTTTCGCTTTGTTTGAGATGCTATTAAGATGTGTGTTACAGTTCAGTTTTGCGTCCAGGGTTATGCCCAACTATTAGACCTCCTGGCTAACCTGAATTCTTTCAACAAAGTTTGTGAGTTTGTCGAATGCCCTTGTATCTCTTTTCTCGGTGAAGGGAATTACTGATGTTTTACAGGGATTAGTCTTGAGATTTTCCCTTTGGCACCACCTTTGAGTCATGTTTAACGCCCTCTGCATGAGGTTTGCCATGATTGCTTGTTTTATTGTGTTTATTTAGGGCTTGCTTCAACATGTTTTTGTAACTCTTCCAAATTTCCCAATAGTTAGAATGGTTATACTGTCTGCATATCCTTGCGCGTAGACTCCTTTGTCCTCCAGATTCAAGAGGAGCTACTACCAGGTACCACAGCAGAGGGGTGATAACTTCCCCTCGTAGGCAACCTCTAGTTACTGACATCACCTTGGTCGGTATATGCTAGGGAAATGCTACTCTTCTTGTTTCTTCTTCTTGTTAAAGAATGACCTGCTTCCCGCCTTTCCACAGTTGTTTTTATTGAGTCAAATGAGGTGTTATCCAACGTACCCGCAATGTGTCGGAATGTTCTTAGTGCCAATTCTTGGTTTTTGTACTCTATGTGTTAGCTCACATGATTTTCCTGATTGATAGGTATACTGGTTTCAATGTAGTGGGGCCACCCTTAGTACATCATCCCTTATGTGTCTCTCAACAAGTTTTTTCAGAATTCTTCAAAGAAAATACATGAGGCTAACTGATATAATCACCACGGTATTTTTGAAACTTAAACCCAAAGATGGAAAATGTGTTTGGATTCGAAATTTGTACATTATTTTCAAATATATAACAGGAAGTTTTTATCGGAAACAATTGATTTTTGTATCAACCCAATAAAGTAATTCGGTAAAATGACCTAGTT
>JABXWE010057518.1:0-18437 GCA_014611495.1 Limonius californicus | reverse complement strand
ATAATCCATATACATTTTTATAATTTCAGGAATTTTCATGTTTGTAACATAAAAAACTATCAATCATTCAACTTTTATGTAACTAGGGTACACGATGACAATTGAAAAATATGGATGTGCTGGATTTAAATTAATTTTGTTTGAAAAGAACTTCCCTATGTAACACGAGAAGATTGCGTTGCAGTGTTTTTTTTTTGAACGCAGCCAATGGAAATTTTCAGTTTAAATAAAAGCAAGCATTTATACAAAACCACATACTTGGTAATTGAGTGACACAGTGGATAGAATCTACATCATAACCGGTCGATCTGAGTTGGGCTCCCGTTGTAGCCCAAATTTTAATTAATTGTAGAGCAACGGGGGTAGCTCGGTAGTATGGATAGCATGGATCCTTCAAAAAATCATATACATTTCAGTGCTGCTATATGCAGCCGAGACATGGACGAACAGAAATGTAAGATAGCAGCTGTAAAAATAAAATATGGGTGGTTAATAGAGAGGCCGTTGTGGGCTAGAGGTTTGTCGCGTTAGACTTCTACGTCCTGAGTTTAATTCCCAGTACCGGAAAATCGGATTTTTAACGGCCGTTCTCCTTCGCCATACAATGTCAAACCAGCAAGGTATTCTGCCTAGTAAATCTTCTCTGGGATAGAAGTGTTTACACTTCCCGCGGTCCGGTTCCTACGTTAAGCTGTAGGTCCTCTGTCTATGTGGCACACTAAACGCGCAACACAGGCATAGGAGAGAAGATCGCTACGTCGCGCAAGATATAGCAGGCTATGGGATTAAATAGAATAGGACAACAGTAATACTGTCTGTCTTTTTCTAATACATTACTTATATGCGAATGTTAATTACGCCCTAAGTATTTCGCCTATCCACGAGTTATCAAAACAGATGAAGTTTCCTTAAGTAAAAGAAAGATGCGGATATGGTCGTTTAGCTGTTTACAACCGGTCTAAGTTTCTCTTTTAGACTGGTTGTAGCATTTACAATGTTCCGTACTTTTGTCCAAACCTGTATAAAAGGAAGTGTTGGCGTAGCTATCAACGCATAGTGCAAAACCACTGTACCTAGAAAGTCGAAATTTTCCAGGAATGTTCAGCTATTGACGTAGGCATCCACTAAGAAGGGATTTTTAGACATTACATGTGGAATGGGGTGAAAAAGGGTGTAGATTTTGCCATTACTATATCTCGAAAACCATTCGAGTAAGATTGTTCAACATTTGCATGGTGCTGCGTTTTATAAATTGGTAATTATTTCCTAGCATTCTCCAGATTTTATCCTGGAAGTGGGTGAAGGGCTGAGGGGGAAACTACAATACTCATATATATTTTCAAAAACATCCCTTTTTATATTGCCACCTCTGAAAAAAATTGTATGGTTGCCCATGCTTAGTTACTTTCATTTCTGAGGGTTTTTTAATTTATTTCCTAATTACTGTAATCTTTACATTATTTTGCTGCGTATGATTTACATGGCTGGTTTTCGAAAAAACTTTTCCAGTAATTTTTTGTTGTCACCTTATTCTTTAGGTTTTCACAGGAATATTACAGTAGGCTTTGGTTTTGTTTACCACAAAAACTATCGTAAAATACAACGACCACATAATGTGTGATAACTTTCTGACGCATGCGGTTTAGAACAGATAATGAGGTATTGGACAGGTATTTAACGTGTCTGATTCATAATTTGTTTAAATTAATATTATTATGTTTGTAATTGACGAGGTTGTAATTAAGACACCAAAAATCTTTGGTTTACTTCTGTTAAATATAATAAGACAATATTACAATAAGTAAAATTTATGAAAGATACATATATACATCGATGAAACAGGAAAAGGCTCTAAACTGCAGTGTAGGTCAGTTGAAGCATTTAAAACGCCTACATCAAGGTAAATAACCTGAATAGTAGGTATTTAAATTTCACAGTCTCGGTTCAACTATTTTTTAATTACATTTTAACTTTAACGAACTTCCTCTGAGAAATTGTCAGAATTACTATCGACGAACAAAGATCGTAAGTTGGTTTTCCAAGGTCTCCCATAAAATTGTTGCAATTGTCCTCTAATAGTAATTCATGCATTATATTATTTTAACTTACTTTAATGTATGAGGAGTAACGGAAGTGTGAAATATTAGTTGTAGGAGCGTTTATTTTTTTATGAATGTTTCTAAAAATAATTATTATATTTGTGCGATGATTAGGAAATAATTTTCTGGTGTAAAAGAGATACGGACAAAAACTGCTTTTCAAAACATTTTTATGGAAGTTCATATGTACTGCTCTTCTGTCTGTAATTCAGATTTTTGTCTCGCCAGTATTGCCAGTATTTATGTCCTTAACATTTCAAATGTTGTGCAAGCAGAAAATCTAACTCATTTTCGGTATATCATTACCAGGTATAAACTTTCGGTACGTTGATTAAAATTCTGCTTATACAGTTTTATGAGGGGGTTTGTTTAGTTTTGGAAATTAATCCAGAATCTAATACTTAGCTTCCCAACAGACAATTTTTGTGATATAATTCTACGTGGGGGATCCAATTTCGATGTTAAATATTACCTGCTGAAAAAGCCAACATTCTTGCAATATTATAAATTCTCGCAAGCGCCTAGAACAACGTGACACTTTAATAAAATAACATTCTTGGCATTGTTACAGTGATGGGATTGCCTCGTGCCCGAAGAAAACAATGAAGTTACTTATAATTACGTGCCGTGATATTTAGTGGAATATTTGTAATTTGAAACCTACTTGTTTAGAAATATTAGCTGCAATACCCCTGATCTTATTATGTTGGTTTTTTATTTCTTTTTTGCTATTTATTTCTCATTCACATATTTTATTTAAATAAAAATATGCCCCAATTTCTAAAAATATCTTATACTCTTGGTTTGTAGAAGTGCGTGTATGTGTAAAATATTAAGCTGTAATGTAATGTACAATTTAAAACAAAATTGGTAACTTGGTGATTCTGGAGTAGATTATAGCGTTGGGTATACAATATTTTACTATTATCATAATTGTATGTATTATAACAATCATGTTTTAACGGTTTGAGATTATTTTATGGTAACTGCTATTAGGAATGCGATAGAAACGAAAATGTGAAACCGTGTTGGTTAGCCGTTAGCACAAATATTTTATAAGATATTGCCTATTAATTTTATACATATCGAACATTAATAAATGCTGGATCTCGATCTGGCATTAGTCTTGCCTTTGGCAGCAATGCAAAACCGATCACGAAATAGCATCCTAAAGCCAAAACTTGATAAATATAGTTTCCAAAGAATTGTCAAAACATTATCAAAAAGTGTGGTCTTGACATGAATTTCAACGACGAGCTTTTAGATTTGCAGCATGAAGAGATTGAAATAAATCTCTAGTTTTTACTTTTGAAAACTATTTTTGTATACGTATCTTTGTAGATAATTATGTCTTCTTGAAACAGTATGAAACTCTAATATGTATTTGATTTATTATTCCGAGTTGTACGAATGGCAATAAAAACATTTTTAGATTATTTAAACAGGTCACTTACAAATCTACAACGGCTAACTTAACTGTTGTGATTTTGAGGGAAATATTTTAATATACATGGTTCGATATACTAGAAGTCTCAGTTTCAGAAGCTCAAGTTATCCCCACCTTGGAAATGGCTAGGTCTGAAATAAAATCTGGATATGAAATAAAAATAATTTTATATTTTGCGTTACGGTATATACCAAATTAAGTTTTTAAGAATATAAAGAAAAAACTGCACGCAGTGCCCTGATTTATGTAAAATATACTCCCATCATCCATAAAACAATTACGCGAATATAATGTATTTTGGTTTACATACTTACCAGAAAGAGATACTACAGTGCGCCTCGCTTATTAGAATCACTAATAATGTTATCATTCGGGTATTGTTATCACTTTCGCGACGAACGGACCGAACGTATTCGACTCCATAGGAAAAAACATCGTTTATAGTAATCATGACTTCGGTTTGTGTTATCAATTTTTTCTTAGGTTTGTTTTCGTCCACGAATAATAACCTTGTTTGTATGATTTTTTGTGGTGTAGTTTTTAGAGCTCAAATGGTACCCCCGGCCTCTCTCTTTCACGCCCCCCCTCTCTCGTAAATTGACAGCCTGGTTGGCAGCAGCTAACTCTGTTATATTGCTAACACTTACCAACGGGTGACGTAAAAAGGAGAAGTGATCGTAGTTTAAAAAAATGTTAAAATAGAAGACGCTGCAAAAAAATGACATATAAACACAAAAAAATCGCACTGGGAAAGACGATCAAGTGGAATCTGCATTCAAACACTGGTTCGCTAATGTCCGGTGTAGATGGTTCGTTTATACGCCAGAAAATGGAAGAACTTACGAATATACGAAAAAGGGAAAGAACATTTTGTTGCAATGGATGGTTGGTCTCACCGTTTATTATTATCAATCGGTTACTGATATCAAAAATCCGGAGTCCCGACGTGATCACATTAAGCGACGTTCAATGTACATATTTTTAAAAATACCTTAAAAATAACTTAAAAAGCTGCAATATTATCATGGTGAAATATCAGAATGTTTAATAAACTCTTAAAAATAATAAACTTATAAACTAAGTTAATAAAATATTGTAAATAACAGACATTTAGCCTATTTGTTCTGTTCCGTTTTTTACTGATATACTTTACTTTTTTTACTGCTATTGCAAAACTTGCTGATCCCTTTATATTACAAAAATAATGAAAACTGGTCGACACAAAGACCAGTCGGTATAATACCAATACCATGATGTCTTTTAGATGTCAATTCTTTGAAATATAATAAACATATCTACAGAAAACAAAAAACTGATAGATGTATTAAATATTTTAAACAGAAAATATATTGCCCTTTGCTGTTAAATCATATTTGTCAATGAGACTTGAAATTATCCATTATTTGCAAGAAATGTTCATTGGAATGATTCGAATTTCATCCACAAAGATTGTTTTCTGGCTAATTTAAGGCGAATTTTTAAAGGATAACTGCCAGGGGCTAAATGTACCGTTTTGAGTTTCTTTGCCTTATTTGCCCTATGCGTATTTTCTACAATTCCTATACTTCCAGGGCGTTGTTCGAAATATTCAATCCCAATTAAATATATTATCACGAGAAGGAATTTGTTTGCATCTTCGTAAATTGTGGCTAAGCCCTAATGATTGGAATCATTTCAAAACGAAATTTTGTATTTTTAGTTAGTAGTGTGTGTTCACATCACTTTTTTCTTCTTAACAGTGCGGTCTTCAGCTTTGAAGTTTGACAACAATTTGGGGTAATCATTTCTGTTTCTGGCTGTTCTTATTAGTGAATTTCTGTTCATTCTTGTCCAATCCCGAATGTTCTTCAACCATGAATACTTTGTTCTATTTAGTTCTCGCTTCCCTTCTATTTTTTCTCCCATAAGTAGTTGTAGAATGTCGTACTTGTTGTTATGGTAAACGTATGCAAGATAAGATGTTTTCCGTTTTTTTACTGTGCATTCTAGTTTTATCCTTCCCATTTTTCTTCATCCATGATATGCGGAGCATTCGTCGGAATATCCGTAAACGTCTGTAGTTTTCTTTCTTATCTGTAAGTTTCTCTATACCGTAAAACAACGTTGAATATACAGTAAAACCTCTCAATAGCGGTCACAAAAATTTATTGTAAAAATGACCGTTACAATGGGTTACCGTTATTGAGAGTCAAGAACAAATAAAAAAGTTGGTTATTTTGGTGCTTTCTTTATTAAAACAAATCTAAATAACATGAAATATCAAATTATAAACTACAATAAAAAACTTACTACATATCATATATAATATCTACAAAAATTAGGCCAGACAATAAAATACTGAATATTACATTTACATATTACATTTTTTTGAAATATTTTTCATTTGAGGTTTGTCTTAAGTTTTTAATTTTTGTCCGTAAAACCTGAGATTCCCATTTTGCTAAAATTTGAACATTTTCTACAGCTAGTTCACTTTTATCATTACAAAATAGGAAACTGTGTACATCTTTCAGTTTTTCACACACTTCCCCATATCTTTAATGTTTGACGTACAAATTTCAGATTCTTCCACATAACTTTCACTGTTTGAATTACAGTTTGCAACTAAGATGCCTTTGGTACCCATCCTGGTATCCAAAACGTATCCAAGGAAAAAAAACAATAAACGCGGGAGGCAAAATTACTATGTTCCTTGGCAAGAAACAATTGTTAATTTTCGATCCCAAAAGGAGGGTCGAAAAAATTAAAAATAAAAATTTGAATTAATTGATAACCATATTTGTTATAAACTTATATTATAATATCTAAATGTTAATACTGTACCTATACCTAAACAGTTAACATTAATGGTTAATAAATTACATCAAATTAATCTAAGCAATTGCACAAAAATATGTAAAACTTATTCTTATGGCGGAGTAAATATAAATCCGATTTAATTGTCGCGGAATCGAATTGTGTGACCGTCACTTCTTAAAAAATCTTCCAAATTTCTAGTTCCTTCCGAATGTTCGTCACAAAGACGTTTCAGTTTATTTTGCATTCGTTCCTAAGTTGTAAATGTTCTTTTTTTTTGGGAAATTGGCTAACCGGTATTGTTCTAATTTTGTAATATCAGACGCCAGTTCCAATCGCATTTTACGAACTAAAACCCAAATGGAAGGATGATTATGACCCACTAAATTGGAAAAACGATTATTTCATCCTTCGCATTGACTGCGATCTCCGTCCAAAATAGAAGTATCACGAACGTTCCACGTTTCAGGGGGGAACATAGACGGAATGTTTCTTAATCTAAATGGTCTATATGCGTTAGGATTACCTATTCTGCGGAAGTTTCCGGTAACATATGTATTGTCGAAATAATCGACCAGCTCCCTTCCCTATTCAGGAGCAATATTTTTCAAATGTGTCATGCCCTGTGAAATATGCAGCGGTAAGAAAGCCAGCCCATCTAGCTTTCCACAAAATAAATATAATTCTTCATTTTCTCTATAAGTGACTGCTAAACCTAGCTCTTGAACTTTGCGGTATGTACTTTGTGTAAGATGAAAAAAGCATCCATGAATTGTAACATGTTCACCTAAAACATATAAATCGTAATGGGATCGGGATATAATTCTAGGTCTTCACACTTTTCCATAATTATCTGCAGCATGTTTTCATATGTTTCTTGCGTTTTCCTTTGCAACAAACAGTAAGCTGCAGTTATAAAGATGCCGTTCATTGGTACGCGGACTACATACAGTTGCAAAAACTGAAAATGAAAACCATGATTCGATGCTAGGTGTCTTAAAAATTGTTGGTAGCAAATATAACTATACGTTGGTCGGTAACAGGTCCGTTGTCATGCAGCAAAAAGTTTTCTGGGTATACACCTCCAGTTGTACACCATTCATCTAAAAAGTAAAAATATATGTTATACTATCAAGGCTTCGCTATAGTAACAACATTTTTGATTTTAATGCTTTAGTAGAATGTAAATTTCAATTTGAAAACTTACTCTCAATTAAAAGATCCCTTAAACTGGCTGGAGTGGGAGGAACATCACCGGCACGCACTCTTCTAATTGTTTTTTTGGCAGATTCTTCGGCGAGCATGCGAGAACGTGTGTTGTTATTCAGCAAAGACATGGATTCTGCATAAATTTGCAAAGGATTCGCTAAAATGTCTTTAGCGCGTACTTTCATATTTGCAACCGCTTTTGTTACATTAATTCCATCCGCATCAGCTGGATGGTTGTGGATATTTCTCATCTAAAATAAAATTAATGTTATCGACCATATTTTCTCAAGCTTCAAATTTTTGGAAAAATTGTATCTAAGAAACTCCGGAGAAACCATCCAACCCTGAAAAGATTACCCATCTTTTTATTCAAATTTCTTTACTTTCTGAATACAAAATTTATTCCCAATCTTGACTGAATAAGAATAACTACCTACTTAATCTAGGAAAAGAAACAATTACGTATCAGCAAGAAAAGCACCGTGCTTTTCTTATCGCTGTAAGAATTCCTTTGTGCTTCTGATTGGTGCACGTGACTCAATTCTTGTAATGCAATTGGTCGACAATATATGAGTATAATTATCAATTTTAATATTTTTAAATGTCATCTGACGTGACCATACATTGCGATTTTCTATCTAAATCTATTACGTATTTGTTTGGATTTTCTATGGAAATTTATTTTCTGGAATGTTTCGTTTTTATTGCTACTATGGGAAATTATCGCTCGTCTCCGACTGGAAGCTATTTCCCTAGCAATAAAGAACTCGACAGTCCAGGAAACAAAATTTCCGAAAATCAAAACCACCACTTAATAGATTATGAAAATCAAGCACGTCTTATTTAGTGGGACTTTTGTCCGGAGACTTTTTGTCCGTGGGACCTTTCGTCCAAGGACCTTTTGTCCGGGGAACTTTTGTCCCACCTGACACCTGTTTTACTGTTGCGGTTTTTTCTGTATGTGTTCTCGTGTGTTGCCTTTCGTTGCCAATGTAGATTATGATCAAATTTAGATTTTCTTCGTAGAGTCCGTTTGCTTGCTGTAGTTTAATCAGTGTGTTGTGTTTGACAATGTTGAAAGCCTTTGATAGTCAATCTAGCACTCGAATACGTTTTCTGGTGATATCTACATTTTTGTAGTAAGATACTTGAACTATAAAGTGCTTTTCGTGACCCGTTCCTTCCCGAATTGGGAATCGTCGAAGTCGGTTTCGCATTTGTATATCTGCTGTTGCAAGATATTTAAAAAGAGTTCTATGTTCACATGACTAATTACGCTAATTAGAGGGAATTTGGTGTTTTTGGGATAGGAATGAATGTTGACTCCAACCAGTCACCGGGAAAAACCCCTTTTCTGTATATAGAATTAAGAAGTTGTACAAATATTTGGATGATTTTTTACGAGTTTGAGGAAATTGCCATAAACTCCGGCTAGTAGCGCTGCTGTACCATTTTTGTGGTCTTACATACCCTGATTACTTCTGGTTTTATAATATCTGGTCCATGATAGGAGGGATTCTATTCTTCCTCTTCTATTCTATAATCATTAAACATCTCTTTAATATATTTCTTCCATGTCTCTTTCATTTCTAATTTATTTGTGACGAGTTGATTTTGCATATTTAATAATTAGTTTTGTGGTATTTTATTGAACATACCGCCCGTCCTGTCGATTTTATGAAACATTGATATTGTCATGTTTCGCTCTAGTTCATTGTACCTCTGTCATCCATTGTTCTTTGACTGCACGGATCTTTTGTGTGAATAAATCGTTGTATATGTTTATATCTGCCAACGTTTATACACTGTTCAAATAAATTAGCGGAACACTATTTGAAAGTTGTGTAACTTTTAGAAATATATTTATTTTTAAATGGAACAAAAACATCTTTAAAGACACATCTTTTAGTTAAACAAATTCGCAAAAACAAAAATAACATCTCTTATTTCTCTCACTTTAAACCCAAAAATATAACATCACTACATAAAACAAAGTGGAAAAACGCCATTATCAGCAGTATAACTGGTAAATTTTGGGTTTATTCTACAACTTTAATATCCGATATGTCCTCCGCGAGCTTGAATGACCGCTTGGCACCTAGTGGCATGCTTCGCACTAATCTGCAAATATCCTCCTGCGGTATTCTTTCCCATTCTTCAGTTAGGGCTTCTGCTAACTGTTTAATGGTTTGGGGTGCATCTGGACGCTTGCGAATACGTCTGTCAATTAGGTCGCACATATGTTCAATAGGATTTAGGTCAGGACTTAACGGCGGTCAATCCATGACCTGAATTCCTCTTTCTTGCAGGTATTCCATTGTAACACCCGCAACATGAGGTCTTGCATTATCCTGCATAAAAATGAAATCAGCACCGAGGCCGTATGCAGCAGGAACAACATGATCTTCTAGGATGTTATTAATGTAATTTATCGCGTTCAGTCTTCCAGGAACCACAACAAGGTCGGTCCGATTGACAATACTGATTCCACCCCAAACCATTACAGAACCGCCACCAAATCTATCGAATTCCTGGACACCGACGTTAGAATAACGTTCACCAGGACGTCTGTAGATACGTAGACGGCCATCACAACGAGTTAGGCGGAATCGGGACTCATCTGTGAAGAGTACTCGTCTCCAGTGTCGGAGTTGCCAATCGATATGCTCACGAGCAAATCTAATTCGGGCTGATTTGTGATACCGTGTTAAACGGGGCTTTCGTACAGGTCTTCTAGGTATCAAGTTCGCTTCTCGTAACCCTTTTCTTACTGTCTGATCACAAATCTGTACACAATGCGCAATTCTGAGCGTGTTTAAAAGATCTTTAGCTGTAGCGGTCCGATCACATAAGGACGATAAAACAATATATCGATCTTCAATTCCGCTAGTTTTTCGTTTTCGCCCTTGCCCAGCTCTCCTTGCATATTGACCTGTCTCTCTAAACCGATTCCAAGCGCGATGAATGGCGGATGGACTAACTTGAAGATCTCTAGCAACATTTCTGAAGGATTGACCATTTTGGATAAGAGCAACTGCCCGAGCGACTTCTACTTCTGTAAGATGTCTCATTTTAACGGCACATTAACAAAATTGACATTTCTATTCATTTGTTTATGCTATGACGCCTTTACATCAGAGTGCACAATAGGGTGGAGTAGTAATTTCACTTTGTTTTATGACGTCATTTTACATTATCAAGTGTACCTTAAAAGAAACTACAGATACCAAAGACGTTTTTGTTATTTGCTTTAGTTTAAAGATATTTCTACGTAAGTGTTATTGTTTCATTTTGATGACGTTATATATTAAAAAGTTACAGAGCTACAGAAAAGTGTTCCCGTAGTTTATTTGAGCAGTGTATTTTTATATGCTCTTATTTCTTGCCTTAAATTTAATATTTTTACAGTAATCCAGGGTCTCATTTTTATTGTTTTTTAGCATACTATTTTGAGCAGAAGTTAGGACGGTTTTTATTTTGTTCCAAGTACTTTTAACTTCATTTGTATTGTCCGGCGATTGATGGTTCGCCGTTTCTAAATTTGCGTTCAATGTTTGTTTCGCCTTTTTCGGATTAAGGGTTAACACAACATTTTATTTATTTTAATGTTGAAAATGTTTCCATTTTTTATATAAAGATGCCTAACTTTTCTTGCTTAAATTAATTGGTATTTTAATATTTGAAAACGGTGAGGTGACCCTTCCTGAATGTCTAAAACGTAAAGGAAGTATTACTTTCAAAAACCGCTAGGTATCTGTTATAAATTTATGCGACGATGCTGGTTGGCGAAGCATGTCGACCTACATACATTGAGTAGCCTCTAAAACAAAAAACCAGTTTAAAAAAAATTTAGTATTGCTGAAAATGAGAAACTTTATCTTTGGCGCTTCTTGTTCAGTTAGCCATTTGTGCAAATCAACGAGTCTGTTGGTATATAAATGCTGATGAGCATTAGGAGCTTGAAGAAGCCTAAACTTTAAAAGCAGAAGAAAGCATAAACGAAGTGCTGCAGCAATTGATAACTGAAGTCAAAATTTTTTAATGATTACAAAGCGAAACTCTTAGAAAGTATTATTGTTCTAAGCAATTATTTTACCCCCAGATGAATGTTTTATTTATTTTGCACCAAGCATGCATAGTACACTTCGTTTATTCAAGTCAGTAACACACCTTTTATAAATCAACGTTTTATTTTGAAAATACAAAAATTATCTTAACAGTTAGACACAACAGTATAATATATTCTAAACTAAATAAATAATACCCAACATTGGACATAATTCTGCAATGCAACATTGTGCAGCCATATATGTATAAGTACAGTTGGTAGTGTTACCACATACGTCTCAAGGACGTCATAGCTAATCAGAGTTTCAGTCTCTATAAGAATGACTTTCGAAATTTACATAAACATTACATTTTCATATTAAAGACCATATTCAAAAACTGCTCATAATGTATTGTGATTACGCCATCTTGGTCGGTATCATATTGCCTAAATGCCGATGTTAGCGTCTGAAACAGAAAGATACTTTAGAATCAAGCTTTCTCCAATCATTTAAGTAAACTTACGTGTAAAACTACGCAGCATTGGATAAAATCGTCAAATAGTATCGTCCCGTGGCCGTGTCTATCGAACTTTCTGACCAAGGTAGTAACTAGTGAATCTGAGAGACGATAACCAAAGGAGTTGAGGGCGGTGTGCAACTCTTGTTTATCAATGTTTCCGGAGTTATCTCTATCGAAAGATCTAAAACATCTTTGCCATTCTGTTACGTATTTCCAGAGGGCTCCAAAATCCTCGAAGTTAATGCCTCCTCTATTCTGTTTGTCGAACATTCCTGAAAAGATATTAAACATTTTTTAATATAAACGTTTTGAAACGTGTAGAAGGCGACTAGCGATCGCAACGTGTTAGAAGATTTAAATAAAATGTGAAAATCTTTACCATTTTATCATTTATCACGATATAAGAAAGATTTAAAAATTTCTTAAAAGTTGAAAACATTTCTTGATAATTGAAAGATTGAAAACGCCAGCATGATGGTATAGTGCAATGAAAATATTCAGCGAATAAGTGTCACAATATTCGCGTATCTCTTGGAATCCGGGGGACAAAAAATAAATAAATACATGAAATAGTATGTAACAATTTGCTATTTAATGAATTGACATTACATTTTGTATATGAGATAGGAATTGGAGGTACATGATATAAAAAACAGGGCGCGTGACCAAATATTTGGCAAACTACTGGCGTATTGTTTTTGAATATCAAACAAATAATCAACATTGTAAACAACCGATTGTGTTTTTATCACAGTATCTGGAATCTCTTAATTTAATTGGCGACCCTTCAAAATTTTGTGTTATTCACACTTTGGAATTCGCTATCGTTCGCGTTATATAACTATTCCCATACCGAAATTGGTGCAGTATTCGAAAATGGTTTTCGAATATTTATGTTCCATTAACTAATTTGTTACTTTGCATAAATATATTCTTTTTCGGTTTATACCTTTTACTCTATTGTAACATTTGAATTAAATCAATTTTTCTCCGTTATGGCGACGTATTGATGAAAATTAGGTCTTTTGAAATTTGCACCAATAATAACACCGTATGTTAATGGTTTAAGAATTATATTGTCTGTTTAGCGAGATTAGATGAGAGCAAATAACTTTTGGAATGCTAATTCATAACAAAGTGTAATGTAGAAAAAGCGACGTAACTCGGCGATTGTTATCCTATTCACGCGTTTCTTTTATCAGTTGGAATCATAAATACAATTACCAAATTTCTCTATGGCAGAAGTTGAATTGCAAATCCTACAATACAGACAAAAATTTGTTTGCTTACTGGGCAAATCGTGACGAATCAGTTACAGCGATACAGTTCATTTTTTAAAATATTAAGATATGTAATTATTTTTTGGTTTCTAATAAACATTAAATTGAAAGTTATCCTCTGAAAAATATTGCTACGCTCCTCTTGTAGGGTTTTGATTGAACTATATTATTTTACTTATCTCTTAGCTTTGTTGCTGATAAGTGCTATCACATGATGTGACTCATTAATCTTGTACATTGTAAAAACAAATAATGATTAATCTAGAAATTTATACAGAAAATCGATCATGTGTTAATGTTTATAAACCGTTTCCTCTATGTGATTGTAATGTGTATAGCAAGTTCGTTTTTAAGATGTAATTACAGCGGTAACGATAATTAGTGCGCGGATTTTGCGCTTAGATATAATAAAATTCAATTTTTATTATGTATAAAAAACAAACTGTTTTTAAGAAATTGCTGCACCACCCTCTCTAAAAATACAGAACTGTAGGCGCCGCCACTGGATACGCGTATTGTTTGTTGGCTACGCCTTAGTTGAAACATTGCGCAACATTCCGAATGGTTCACATTAATATTATTTGCTTTCACCTGGCATATTTTGTTAGCATTTTACTCGAAATAGACCTTGAAACGGTCGTATGCTTTTTCTTACCAATCATTAAGCGTACTGTTTCGGGATTAAATGGACTCCAGCTTCCATTTGATAAGGCTAGCTGCAGTTCGTCGGCGGATATGTAGCCACTTCTGTCCTTGTCTATTCTGTAAAAAAAACAAGACAAGTTTACTAACGGAACATTGGCGAACCAGCGATCAAACATGTCTGAATCTGCTGCTTACCTTCTGAATACGCCCCACAGAAATTCTCGGGTTGGCATGGCCATTTTGCTGTCTAGGAAGAAAACGAACTGTGTTGGACTTGTTATCACTTAACGCAGTACAATTACACTAAATCGGTACAAATGTTATCAGAGCGGCGTTGTCTGCCGGAAACACGTGAATTTCAGTAACAACCGGCCGTTGCCGAGCTACAACTGCTTTTAAGCAGCGCGAGGAGTGACGCATTCACAATTCATGCCACGAAGCGATTTTGTCGTCAGTAGGAATTCCACTAATCAGTTTCGAAAGTTGTGAAAATACTATACGCCGAAGCGAAAGAGGTAAATCCACGCGCTAGAAATATTGTGTTTTGCTAGCCGCCCGTGTTTTTTTTTCAGGATTCCCGGAACGAAGGTCTTCGGACAATGGCTCCCTAGGTACGGGGTCCTTGGAAAAAATTCACAATTAAATTATTTGATTAGTTGTTTCATGTTTTTAAAAGAGCAAATTGTAAAACAAACTATGCAAGATCGTAATGAATTAAATAAAATGACTACATGGGCGCCCGTAGATTTTTTTCAAGGGGGTTTTATTAGTATTGTAGTTTCCGAGATATAGCAACTTTTACGAATACCACCCTCTCTTCGTTTAATCCACTTCCAGGATAAAATCCCGAAAATATCTGGAACCGATTTTACCAATTTATAAAACTCAATACTTTACAAATTTTAAATCATGGGAGTGGAACAGTATCCGAGATATAGTTGATTTTGGTCGCAAAACCTACACCCGTTTGCATCCCCTTCCCGATGGAATTTCTAAAAATTCATTTTTATAGGTGCCTACGTCTACGTCAATACCTACTTGAATAAATTGGAAAAATTCAGCTTTCTAGATGCAAAGGGTTGGGCTAGGTCAGCTCTTCCTTATATATATTGTTGTGATACCCTACAACCTACAACTCTGTTTAATTTAGAAAAATAATGAATGTTCGATGGTAACTGTAAAGGAAGTCAGAATTTCCAATCCACTACACGTACGCCTTCTGATTTTACAAAATTTTATGATTACTAACTAAAATACATATACAAAAAAAAACACACAATTTAATCTCCTCTATTACGGCCAGAACTTTAGTTTAATGTTCCACCCACCTTGTTCGTTGTCACAATGATAGACCACTGACCTCTTTCTTCAGTAGATCCCGGCAATCAGCCCAAAAACACTCCTACCAGCTGTCCAGAGCTGTTCTAACTTCCAACTTGGCTCCGACTGAAACTCTCTTTACTTCTACCTTCTCCAGGACATAATTCGTAGTTAAACCTTTCACAAATTATTATTCTTGTTTAAGAACAAATTTAAAAAATATAACTGTTGTTATTTAGAAATTTATTCATTCGCTTAGAAAAAAGCTTTTACAATTCAGTAACAACTATCTCATTCTAAGACTTTTATACCGAGGTACGTAAAAACACCTCTTTATTTATATAATTTTTCTCGTAACTAGTCAATAAAAATTCTTATTTTTCCTCCTACCAATGAGGATCAAGATTTTCAATCACAACCTCCTATCTACTAACAAATCACACAATATTTAACAACCATCGGACACCGCATGCAATGGATAGGAATTACTCATCATTCCTATCTACTCTAAAGAAAATAAATAAATTATCTAAAAAGCACTTTTGAATTGGTTTAGGCCAAAAAGGGACAGATTATAGGAAGCTCCAAATCCCATCATACATCATCCCTGGTTTATTATCATCAGTATAAGATTTATTCAACAAAAATAAAATACTGAAGCACCTTCACACCCCAATACGATATCACAGCATTTTATAGAGGGTGAATAAAAAGTAAGGAATATCGATGCTACAGCCATAAATAATAACTTTACGAAAAAAAGTTTCTAAGAAAAGTTTCCCATCAAGTTATTTGCCACAATTTGGGGTTTCTCATTTTTTTTCGATTGTCATATGTTTTAGATATGACGTAATCGATTTTTTTTAAATGGCATCTTATAATTTTTATGGCAGGAGTTAGTGCTTTTTATTCTCTATACAGCCATGTAAAAATATCATACATTTGCATAATAAAAACTTCCAAGAACAATCACGATAAACATTTATTTTTGTCACTGGCAACATATTTCATCAAGTACACTTATTGCAAGATAAACAAAAGACAATAGTAGGCAATTGTTGGAAAATGTTTAAAATTGAACAAATGAAACAAACAAATGAAATCTGTAATGTCAATTCGGTGACAGTTAGTATTAATAAGTGATTAAAATTTAGTCTGTGTCCTGTGTTAAATACGAATTTCTAATCATGGTACGTTTAACAGATACTGAACGTATCGAAATTTTGATGACGATCGGGTACGATGATAAAAAGTACATCCAAATCGTGAACCTGTTACGGGGCCCACTGTAACCAAAATTAATAGAAAATTTAGAGAAACGGGCCACGTCAAAGATTTGGATAAAATTGGCCCTCCAAAAATAGCAACAGATGATAAAATGTTGGACATTGTGCTTTAGTTTCCGAAAATCCTCATACTTCAACTTGACAATTAGCCCTGGATAATAATGTTAATCAAGGAACTGTACTGAATATTTTATACAGAAAAATTTTATCCTTATAAGGTGAAACTTGTTCAAGAATTATCAGAAGATGATTTTGATAGGAGAATTCCGTTTTGTGAAGAAATGATGGACAGGTGCCATAACGAGCCACAGTTTGTGAATTCTATTATTTTCTCCGACGAAGCCACATTTTCTTTAAATGGAGTTGTAAATCGGCACAATTCCCGTTATTGGTCGCGACATAACCCACATTGAATGGGAGAATTACACACACAGTATCCACAAAAAGTAAACGTGTGGGCGGGAATTATAGGAGACAGAATTCTTGGTCCTTTTTTCTTTGATGGCACAGTATTTGGATTTTTTTGAGATTCGAACTTGTTCCCGCGTTAGCCGTTTTATTTCCAAATGCAGAAAATCCGGACACGCCGAACGATAGAATTTGATTGCAACAAGATGATGCTCCACCTCATTATGGCATTCATGTTCGTCAATATTTAGATTTTACAAATAGGTGGATAGGAAGAAGAGGACATATTGAATGGCCAGCACGATCTCCGGATCTAAACCCACTTGACTTCCTTTTATGGGGCCATCTTAAAAGTACAGTGTATACACTGTTTAGATTCACCCTGTATAGCAACACCTGCAATGATAATGATCAACCTATGTTCCTTGAAGTTTTACGAATCTAACAAATGTAGGCATTTGAACTGCTAGGTAACCTTAATGGATTGCGTTCTTCCAAGATCTGTATTGTCGTCGGCTAACGAGAGTACATGATAGCGGAGTGCTGTTAAGGACGTTCTTCCGAGAAAATTCGGCTACTTGATACGGCAATCCCTGCGTTACTATTCTGCGTGAAAACATTTCTTCCTCCTTGAGAATATGCTGGACTAAATTACAATACAAAATAATGCAAAAGTGATAACAACAGGAAGATTTGGTTTTGATTGATTATTTTTACAATTATTCTTGCAACATACAGATGGACCAATTCAGCTGGTATTTATGTTTAGACTATTTTCTGGAACGTCCAGACGGTTCCCGTATAAGGCCTGTAAAAGCTCCAATAATAATATATATAGCTGTATATATACATAAACTAGAATAAATTAATATTTATTAATATCTAGTTCTTTAGGTATATAACAAAAATAATAAATATTATTTAATATAATGTGAAATACAGTAACGTCTCGTTTAGCGCGTAGGATGCGTTCCTAGACCACGGAGCGCTAAATGAAACAGCGTTAAAAGAAGTCATGATAACACAGTAGATAGGGCAAGGGGAACACGCGACCAAAAATAAACAAGTTTTACTTTAATTTTAAGTTAATTTTATATTATTTTGCATAGTAATATATGTTACATAACACATAAACATATACACACAATAGTATATTATACACCAAGGTAGAAAAGTCTACTATTATAGCCCGAGGGCTATAAGACTTTTCTACCGAGGTGTATATACTTTTTTTTCACTACTAGTAACATAAACTCTTATAATTGTCAATTTAATGACTATTTTAACTTAAACCTGTATTTATTTCAAATTATAAAACAAATGGCAGTTTTTTTGTTTTGTTGGTATGACAGTTGTTTGAAAATGGTTAATAAAGTTT
>JABXWE010057517.1:0-11050 GCA_014611495.1 Limonius californicus | reverse complement strand
ATATAGGACGCGGTTTTCCAAGCATCTCTATGCACTTAGGCCATATGGTCCATTGTACACCCTAACTAAGAATTATGCCTATCTGGGGTAATTCCAACTTCAGTACCTAGTGATTTTTAACGTGTCACACATCGTAGTGGCAGGGGAGCTACGGTTTTACTTCTTATCCGACAGAAGGGGCATTTTCAGATTTTTTCCAGCTTGAAAAATCTCGCCGATCTCAGCCAGGTTCGATCCCGCGTTCTTCTCTATTATTGAATTTGTGATACCAGTTAGGTATGTCACTGCAAGGCAAGCCACTAGGCTCTCACTCACAACAAATAATTTATAATTTGTTGTATGACTGTGAGAGGGAGAAAATCCATGGTGCCCCCTTACGACCATTGTCTTGTGTACAGCAGCTCATAAATTAATTTTATTAAATAGTAGTTAGTATTATTACAATGTGTTATTTGGTATAGTGTGTAGCAGATGCTTGAGAATTAGCCGTTCATCAGTGCAGAAAATAAAATTTCGCAGTCAATACAATTTGATATTGTCGAGCTTGGGAAAAAACGTCCAAGAAGGAAAACTAAATCTGAACATTTGCCAGATTCTTCAAAAACGGTAGTAAGAGAAACACCGTACAACATATACGCAAAAAGTAAGATGAATGGTTGAGATTTTTAAGGATGTTATTTCATCGTTGGGTTTTCTTATAGAACAACATATTACCATCGCATCACTAGATAGTAAGCTTAAACAGTACCTCATATTACTGAGCAACACTAGCTTAACTCGTGTTCTACATAATATTGGGTTTAAATTTACGAAGGATAACAATCGACCAGTTTTGATTGAAAAGACAACCATTTCCTATATGCAATTCCAGTATTTAAGAGGTTAAATTGAAAACTTAATTTTGCCACTTCCACAAGTGGTCTTCATGGATGAAACGTGGATTTTTTTTCTAAAGGGAATGTAAGAAAACCCAAAAGTTCCGAAGATGCCATCATCAGCTTAGACAAAGCCTGATATTGCAACTTGGTTAACTGCAAGTAACACTCCCTTCAGTTCGAGCTTTCACAATGTTGAATTACTTACACTGGATAAATTGCATAGGAAGCAAAACGTTACGTGGTTGATGAATTATTAAGGAATTGTGGACACGAAGTTCTACGTTTGCCACCATACCACTGTAAGTTTAATGCCGTCGAAATGATACGGGCGCATGCAAAAAATTGGCAGAAATCCATAATCAGAAGAAGAAAAAGAAGAAGGTTATGGTGGTGACAAGGTCATTGTTTCCCAATAGTGTGGGAGAATTGTATACGTCATAACGAAGAGCTTATTAAGAAGCGAGAAGGTAGTAGATGAAATATATTTTTGAGGGTATGTGCATGACATATTTTACATTTTAACTAGTGGCTTGCACCTCATCTAGTGCATACATGCACGGTTAATGCAACTCTTACGGGCAAAACCAGCTTTTTCGTCGACCCGCAACAGGAAATATGGAAAAAGCCTTCGGCTAAACTCAGAGCAGTAGGGGTAGTTGACGAGAAACACTTACGGAAGGGAAATCGTACGTAGTTGTGTATAGAGTAGGTCAAAATTAGCGGGCGCTATGTTATGTTTATTTGATTTTGCCGCTTCATCTGAATTAAAGTCGTACTTTAATTGCCGCTCTTAAATCGACTACTATCATATTATTTCCCGAATACAGTTTAGCTGGACCTTTTTTTTTGGTATCATGCAAAATTGCCGATTAATTATTTGTCTGCGCGCTTGGCCATGGACGCTTTCTAGGAATTTACGTGTTAAATTTTTCTAGAATTCTTGCACCATGAAATCCTCTAGCTTCTGGGTGTTCGCGTTTCGTCTTTTCTTCAGATAAACTTAACATCTTCTTCCGCCCGGTTGCTTTCGATAAGCGCTGAAATCAAGTACTGCAGGGGGGCTTGGGTTTTCGATGGATGTCCATCGCTGTTTTCATCGTAGAATGAACAGAACCATCGACAAGTGTCGGATTAAAGGAACACGCTGGAATTTTAACCCTGGGAAGGAATTTGCAGATCGCCTTTGGCGGATTACTATC
Organism: Limonius californicus; assembly: GCA_014611495.1. Lineage (NCBI taxonomy): Eukaryota > Metazoa > Arthropoda > Insecta > Coleoptera > Elateridae > Limonius > Limonius californicus. The sequence continues at coordinate 8,973 of JABXWE010057517.1, read as the reverse complement.
GAGCCCATTTCCTGTCCCTCTGATTGTACCGCTGTTGCGATAAACGCATTGAAGTTTTGGCCATTAACGTTGACTCCATTCAATCCAGTCTTCAGGGGCGTGGCTGCGGATTTTTCTTGCTTCGTAAGTTCTTCACAAGAACACCCTAAATTGTACCTCTTTCTCTACTCCCCACCGAACAACACAAAGTAGGAGACATTCTAATTGTGTGTTGAAAACTTTTTCCGAGTTTCTTCTATTTCAAATAGAATTACATTTATCTTAAAAATTTACCATCTTTTATTTTTGTGTATTTTTACTTTATTGTGTGCATGAACTTTGTAAGCATTATATACAGGAGAGGGCACAATAAAGGTCCGATTCCCGTAAGCTGCTGGCTTCTCGGCCTTCCACGAGAACCTGCAATCAGCGTTGGTTAGGAAGGTGGCTCTTACGGGCCAAACGAGCTTTTTCGTCGACCCGCAACAAGAAAGATGGAAAGAGGCACAATTAACAATTTGTTTTACCTTAATTTTCTTGGGTGGGGAGTAGAGAGAGGCACAATTGGGGTGTTTTTAGGTTCTACGGGAAGCAGACAAAATTCGCAGGCACGCCCCTGAAGACTGGATCGCGATGGAGACAATATTACGGACCAGGACTTTCTCGACGAGAAAAAGAAGACGGGAACTTCAGGAGCCAAAATCTCCGCCGTTGTACGAGATTATCACTTGCAACGGTTTAGTGGAAGAATTCACGGAGTTGGAAGCTTTTAATCCGACATAAGTCGAGAGAACAATTTCACTTCACGCTCACTTTTGCCTCGTCTTGATATCGGCGCCCAGGTTTTAACAGGCAACCGGGTCGAGCGAAAGTGTAAATCGACTCCCAAGAAAAACTAACAAAAATATCCAGCGGCTGAACGTATTACACCATATGACAAAATATGTCGCAATAATTCCAAAACAATCAACACGTGGAACCTCCTCAAGGGTAGGACATTCCCAGCAAACAAAGGATTCTAAAAACTGGTCAGTCGGCATATACAGACTAAGCATACCTGACAATGTAATGAATAGTAATCGATTTAAGAGCGACAATTATAATAAAACTTTAATTCGTATGAAGCGGGACAGTCAAACGAACATAAATGTTTTTTGTAATGTATTTTTAAATGTCATATATATTGGTAACTATAACTTAAAAAATTACCGCCAACCATTTCATTTATAAATATGTTTAAAGTTCTTAATTTGACTAAATTTTTAAATCTTAAACCAAACGCCCTACCCTTCATCTTTCCTGGTTTTGATTATAGCTACTGTTACATACAATGTCGTTTTTTTTTTATCTAAACAAAATTAGAAATCAAAGTGTAATACACTCTATAGGCAATATTATGACTTAAAGATGCACTAAGGGTGATATGATGAGGAATGTGAAAATAATTGCTGTTCACTAGATTCTCAGTACTTACGGAATAGAGCTTGTGATTTTTATAAAACAAAACTGACAATGTATTGGACTATATTTTTCGGGACTTCTAGAATAACGAAAAATAGGAATGATTGCATAAGCCTTTTCAACAAACAGAACATCTCCTTGAGCAATATCTTCTTTTGCTACTACATGATACCCTTTTTCCTTGTTGTGTCTACAAAGGACATACATATTTAATTAACTAGCTAAAGCAGAACTTGAAATAGTCTGATGGTACACATTGCAATAGCACTCACTTCAATGTAACTGATGACGATGCGTTAACAAATGTTGGGTTGGCTTTTAGAAGGGGTGGCACTTCAAATGTATCTTCAGGGTCAGTCTTTTCCTCGGCAGACTCTGTCATTAAATCCTTTACTGCTTTCGTATATTCTTCTACAAAAAAAGAACAAACTGGTAGAACACAACACAACTAAATTTTAAATGCATAAATTATATTTACCAATTGCAGTCGGCTCTAATGAAGCACTCGTATTATCAAGGTAATTCATCAAATGCACAAGGGTTTTTCTCATACCAGTGACATTCCCAAGTTTTTGAAAACATTTCGATTTACGTATATATAGTTTTGGCTTCAGATGATTAGGGTATTTCGAACGGAAACACAAATTTATATCATCTATGGAACTCTGCAAAATAATCAAAAAATTAACCAGGTGCTTAATAATTGAATCTAATCTTATTAGCAATTGCAATAGTTTTTATTTGATTCATTTGTTTGATATGTCATTAAAAAAATCAATACAATGTAAACAACAGGTTTAGTTGTAGAAATAGTACATTTCATATGAGTGTTGGTTTTCTATTGCACAACTTCTAGTAATGACGAATTTAACACTTCGCTTTGCTTATTCATCCATTCAGTAATGGTGCAGTTTAATGAATATTAATTTTAATGAAGTAAGGCAAGACACAATTAACCCACTCACTGAGTATGATATCAAAATTTCTAATAAATAATTCGCACATCTAATTCTATATCTAGTGTACAGTAGTTACCTTATAATCTTCCATTGTAAAATGTACCGCAGAGCGATTTGCCAGTGCAACTGCATATTCTTCGCTGTCATAATTTGCATAACATAAACTTTTCGTATATAATCTGAGACTTTCTTCATAGTCTTTCAATAGGTACGTATTATTTCCTTGAATGCGTATGAATCTTGCTTTAACATCGTTTTTCTGTTCTAAATAACACGTTTCAAAGGCATTGCACGTGAAAAATGCAATTCTTTCTCTACAACAAATAACATTATCAAAAATTCTAATTTATACTTTAGAACCTAGGTGCAAGCAGGTTGCGTTAAATGAAAAAGTTTGGAAACTTTAGTTGCATATACTGTATGGTAAAATTCAGACTGCGTAAAGATTTCCATTCGTTCATGGAAGAATCCTCAGAAAGTGTGCACCCAAACGTCTGCGTCGTTTGGGTTTGGACTACTCTTCTTGTTTTTTCTGCGACGTGGTGGCAAAATCTAACAGTACTCAGGTCTGAAACCCTGGTGCGTACCGCCATTTAGATCTTTGAACGAGCCGGTGTCGACCGCAAAGGCTAGCCACGCGGCATATAGAGATAAGCCGTATATCCGTCGGTTCTAGAAACGCTGAGGCGAAGTATGTGCGTCCAAAGGTAATAAATAAGTCTGATGCAATGGCGTTATATGTGCTGGACAGGTTGCTCATCTTCTCTGCATAAGCTACCGAGCGGATCGTTCATGATACCGATTTTGTGTAAGGGTTTGGTAAAGTGACAGTGACCCGTTAGGAGGCCTGTCGACATCGTGAGCTGGTTCTTGCTGAATTTTAGAAGCTCCTTAGACGCCGGCAGCGATGTCTAAACAATAACGGGTTTGACTTGCCTTGGTCCCTGCTACAAAAACAATTCACGAAAGAACCGGGACAAAACCCATTTTTTTCTTGTTATAGCTTTGCGTTGCAATATTGTGCCCCGAAAATTGGTGGTGGTAACTGCAGCTCCCCCTAGCTAACTGGTCCACCTCTACTGTTACTCTACCCTGGTATCCACCACAACTTTACCGAGTTCTGCGGGTAGTGTCCAGGTTTTCATTAGCACAAGAAATTCCTCGGCCTGGAAATAAGAACAAGCATCTCACTCTCGGTAATTCGCCATAAAGACTCGCTCGAGGCTCTTAACAGGTAGAAAGTTATATCCGCAAGCATTTCAGTGCTCTATACAGGAAAACACCTTATATGGTATATTGAAGGAAAATGGGGAGACGCTACAATCACTCTTCGTGTGGAGGCTAACGTAAGCCTCTGCCAAGTTTTACAGGACTCTCGTATGCCCTAATGTTTCTCCTACAATTGTCTACTGCTAGTATTGGTTACCTATACTTAATGTGGTTCAATGACTCGGCCAAATCTTTCAGACCTATCAGTCTAACCGCTTTCCTAATTAAAACGGTTGAGAGGATGGTAGATAGGTACATAAGGGATGGCGCACTGATTGCATCGCCATTACACCCTCACCAATATGCGTACCAGACGGGCAAATCTGTGGAATCGGCCCTTCACCAAATCGCCCTTAGAGTCGAGAAGGCGCTTAACCACAGAGAAATGGCCGCTGGTACTTTCTTAGATATCGAAGGTGCCTTTGATAACACGGCCTTCGACTCAATATTCACTGCCGCTACGAACAATGGAATCCAGCTATCTATCGTTCGATGGATAAGACCAATGCTAGAAAACCGTAAAGCGATTGCCACTCTCAATGACAGTACCGTAAGGGTGACCGTCAGGCGGGGGTGTCCGCAGGGAGGAGTACTTTCTCCCCTCATGTGGTCCCTCGTCGTGGACGGGCTCCTGCGGGAACTCAACGAAGCTGGCATCTATACGCAAGGCTATGCAGATGACCTTGCCATACTAGCTATAGGAAAATTTACAAACACACTCTGTGGAGTAACCCAGAATGCCCTCAGAATTGTGGAAACATGGTGCAGAAGGCACAACTTTCCAAGATTCCAAGAACCACAACTTCTTGGCACTTCTCTTAGGGCCGCCGGGAAGGTTAACTACCTAGGAGTAATCCTGGATGCTAAACTCACCTGGAGGGAGCACTCAGAAAGGCAAATACAAAGAGCAACTGCCTCCTTCTGGATGTGCAGACGCACCTTTGGGAAAACTTGGGGCCTAAAACCGAATGTCATCATGTGGATGTACACGGCGGTAATAAGGCCCCTACTCACCTATGCGGCGTTGGTGTGGTGGCCTTCCACCACCACATTAAGCACAAGAAAACGTCTTGGTCAACTCCAACGACTAGCATGTCTAGGAGTGACAGGAGCAATACGAACTGTCCCCACTTCGGCTCTGCAGGCACCCCTCGGACTTGCGCCCCTTCACATAGTGATTAAGGCTGAGGCTAGGAAGGCAGCTTACAGGCTCAAGTGTGCTGGGCAGTGGTCAAATTCTGGAGTACCACTGGGGCACATGAGGGTCCTGCCGAGGCTGGCGGAGACCCATGTCATCTTCAATATGAGAAGTGACCGTATGTTCACCAGATACTTCTTCAACACACCTTACTAACTCGTCTTTCCCGCTAGAGAAGACTGGAGCACCCAAAACTGCAACCTTCTGACTCCCGTGGATCCTGTGTGGTTTACAGATGGCTCTAGGACCCAAAACGGTACAGGTGCAGGTGTCTATGGCGAATCACCAAGAGTAAAACTTTCGTTCTCTCTTGGCATGTATGCCACCGTTTTCCAGGCCGAAGTCTATGCTATACTGGCCTGCACCCATGAAAACCTCCTTGCTCGGACAGCCAATCAGCTCTCCAAGCCCTAAAGTCTTGCAAAGTAATTTCGGAGCTAGTGCTTGAATGTCGCTTGGCTCTGATGCGACTCTGTGAACATAACTCAGTAAAACTGCTGTGGATACCAAGCCACAGCCACATCGATGGTAACGAAGAGGCGGACTCGCTGGCCAGACAGGGCTCTAATGGGCACCCGGTCGGACCAGAACCCGTCCTCGGAATACCACAATGCAATGCAAAACTAGAAATGAAGAAGTGGGTGAAAACCCAACTCGTTCAGGACTGGTCGTCGCTACAAGGACCTAGGCAGGCAAAACTCTTCATCGGAGAGGAACCCCTACCAAAGTTCCAAGAGCTCCTAAAGTTTAACAAGAAGCAAATCAGGACCCTAACAGGACTCCTAACGGGCCATTGTTGCCTGAACAAACACCTACATAGGATCGGTATTACAAACGATCCCACCTGCAGGGCCATGAAGGGGACGAAACCTCTCTTCACATAATGTGCCAATGCCTCAGTCTCATGAGGATGCGGCACAAATATCTTGGGGCTGGATTACTGGAACCGAAAGATATACAGCTCATCCCCCTAAACCAGTTGCTAGCCTTCGCAGTGGGCACTGGGCTTTTTGGGGACGAGCCCTAATAGAGCGGATCGCACAATGGGCCTATGGCCTGAGTGCTGTAGGTGGAAAAACCTGCACCGCTTCATACAATACAATACAATGGTTTCTTATGGAAATGATATTTCAGTTGGCCTCGTTTCCGTATGTCTGCCACAGTCTTAGAGGATCTACATCTGAACTTCTACCACACAAATTAGTGTAGAAGTAACCCATACTACAAACCTAATTTTGTAGTTTCTTTCAATAGATAATAATAATAAAAAATCCTACTTACGAAGGCAAGTCGTTAATGTAATTCTTGTACACCGCAAATTCATCCTTTCCCCTTAGTTTCTTCACAGCAAGGTTGAATTTTGATATAAGCACCTCCATCTTAACTGGAGGAATCGCCGTACTGCTGTTCACTGCAAATACAAAAAATTACCCAATTTCAACGTGTCTGTTAAACTATCGTATAAATAAACATATAAACAGACGTACATAAATATGTGTATCTACACAAATTTTACACACTACGACTTACACAGCGCATCAAATTATAGTTGCAGGTTAACGTTAAGCTGTGATATTAAGCAATAATATTTATTTATTTAAATTTGGTTCCGTCGTTTCACAAATTATGATGGATATTATACAAACAAAAGCGGGTCTTTTCTGATGACCTACAATGACGATTGAAGTGCGTGCATTGCTCAGGGGTAAGTTAAGATACATTATTGCCTATTTTAAAACAGGGGTATCCAACTTTATTCTATCAAAAATTTAGTGTATCGCACATACTAGTAAAGTAATAATCATAATGTTTATAAAACTACTGTGCAAGCTAAATAGAGAAGTAAAATCTTCATATTTTTCTAATTAAAGAAGAGTATGAACGTTAGATACAGGCAAAAAATATATCAATAATTTTAATTTTGTTTTACTATCAAAATCTCGATCCACTCTCTGCGATCTTCCATCGTACCACCAGAATACAGAAACTAACTATCAGCAGCGTTACTAGGGCTATGACAACAACGCCAAATGCAGCGCTAGAGGTACTTCTGGGGTTCCCCCTCTACATCTCCTAGTAATGAGGGAAATTCGGACGACTACCAACAGAATAAGGCGAAGCCAAACAGGAAATTAAGAACTCGGGACACCTACCTACGGCCACAGCGCGGGGCTCGCTTCTATAGGGAACATCATACGCTCCACAAAAAAAATGCGCAAACCACATGAGCCAAAGGTACACGTTTGGAAGAAGATTTTCTGTCTTTTTAGAAAAGAGATTTAGCTCATTCAGTGGTCGTACGTGGTACACAGATGACTCGAGGAAGGGCGGCCAAGCGGCAGGCTGAAGTTTATGGACACAGACCCGGAACCAAGTTAACCTACTCGTTGGGCACTTCTACGTACACAAAAACATGAATATTGGCTCCAACAGCCAAGCCCCATTGAGGACTTTGGAGAACCCCAAGAAAACTTCGAAGATGGTATATGAATCTTGAACGTTCTTGCAGACCTAGGCGACCAATAACATAACGCTACATTGGGTACCTGGACATGCTGATATTATCGAATGAAGAGACAGACATTCTAGCAAGAAGGGGGACCGAAAGACACCTCATAGGACCGGAACCTAAACTCGAAGTCACCGCCAATACCATAACACGAGAAATTGAACAGAATCTCATCAGGAAACATTACCGCTTCTGGGATACTCAAGCTTTCACGCAAGCGATGCAACATATTAGAAGCCCATCGCCTAAAGTACGCAAAGAACTGCTAAATTTGAGAAAACTATTTTAAGACGGTGACAAACCTTCTAACAGACCACTGTACTCTGAACAAAAATTTAACTACTACTGGCGTTGGAAACAACATTCTTGGTCGTAGATGGGCAATAGAAGAAGAAACCTCGTGCTGTGTAATGATTAGCTTGTGCTACACTCCGACACAGTCACATAGGGCTCTGAATTCTGAACCCTAGGGACATGGACGAATCGCCCATAAGCAGTATCTTGAGTTGGATTGGGCTATTCTGCAAAGTAACCAGACTGCTTGAGAGCTGACTATTGCCTAAGTATCGGGTCCCCCAGGACCACTATAATTTAACAACAACAGCAGAAACACATAGTAATAAAAATCTGTACTTAACAATTAGAAACTGTTAATTGTTTGTTGCCTTACTTCGTTGAAATTCATACCTATATTTTAATAACAATAACAGACAATTTCAACAGGTATTTATTTTATCTTTGCTTTATACGTATTTCGACATGCAAAATATCATTTTCAGAAGCATTTTTAGCAATGAAGTAAACATTTGTAGCTAGGTAACAGCACACTGGAGCTTGGTTTAGAACTTGACTCAGGTCTTCTATTCCAAAACTTCCAATAGTGGGGAATTTATGAGCACAATTTGCTCATTCATTAAAGGTGTATTTGTTAAAGTGTGTTTGTGAATTTGAAAGGCCTTGAGTATATCCAATTTACGTTTATCATCACAGAGGTGTAAAATGTTATTATATTATTTGATATCAATGCATGATTGTGTTCTAATAAGTGTTGAGCATAGTTAGATTTTTCTAGGTGTTTCTATTTATACGAGCGTATCTGTTCTTTGTATCTGGTATCAAAATTTCTAATTGTTTGACCTATGTATACATAATTACACGATGCAAAGTTTAATTTGTAAATGGCTGATTTTAACAAATCGTTAGTTCTATCTTTTGCGTTGAATAATGTGTTAAAAGTATTTCTTGTTGTTTCATAAATTACTTTAAATGTACTTGATTTGATTATAATTTTCGCAGTTTTCTCCGATATATCCCCAAAATTAGGAAATGAAATATATTTACAATTTTCAGAGTGGTCTTTAGAATATATTCTTTGAATTGCTAATTTATAATCTTCCATTTGATTAGTGTGCCTATCAGTTTTGTGTTGTACCCGCTACTGTGTACAATTTTTTTAAATAGATAGAACTAACGATTTGTTACATATATTTACACACTAAACTGTTCAGATTGTAATTATGTATACATAGGTCAAACAATTAGAAATTTTGATACCATATACAAAGAACACATACGCTCATATAAATACAAACACCCAG